>JANKHO010001157.1:0-11543 GCA_027627235.1 Agrocybe chaxingu | reverse complement strand
GGCAGATAGGTCTATGCGCACCAGAAGAGCACCGGCGGGGAAGCAGGCCGCCCAGGAGTGGCTAGAAGATGCGCATGCCTATCTTCTGAAAGATCTCGACAACGATGGCTGGAAGATATGCATAAGTCGTTGGTTGAGTTTCGAACGGGCCGAGGCGAGGGCTTTGGAGACGACATCGGTAGGTTTGATTCTTGAGATACATATCAGATACTGAAAGTATATGTCAGTTTCGCATTTCGGCCAAAAAGCGTCCGGATGTGATGAAAAAGTGGCTTACTACACGGAAATACGGTGCGATCCCCGAGGTAGACGACTACAAGCTGGCGCTTGAATGGCTATGCTGGTGGAACGATCTGCAACCTAAAGCGTGTCAGAACCCTCAAAACGGAATTCCTTTGGACCTTACTGACAGCCATACGAAGGAGATGATGAGTTTGAGGAAGGGCGGCGTGTCTGGCATCGTCACAGTTCTCATTTGTCTCAAATGGTGGGCTGGCACTCGTGATGACGATCCGCGTTGGTCGATGGCAGTGGCTGATGTGTCAAAGTGTCTTGATTCGTTCTTGAATGGACAGAATAAGAGGAAAGAGCCAGCGACGACATCGGATGCGGGGAACGATCAGCGAAAGAAAAGAAGGGGCGTGTAGGTTGACTTGAACCCCCCTTTACATACCTTTCTTGGACTTCTCACGTACTCAATGCCCCGTTCGGACTTCCATTCATCCCCAAAGTTCTTGTAATACCGTCAACAGAATTTTATGTCGTGATTTCTTGACAATTCAGGGAGAACATACCGAGAATATCCAGGTGGTTGATCACGACATTCTTTGCCACGTTGAGAACCAACTTCACGATCGTCACCAGTGACGTCACAGCGACGATGCATAAATGCAGGGGACGATGAATAAAGAGGAGGGCATTGATGAATAAATTTACTGTCAACAAACATTGGGACCAATGGGACGATGAATAAAGGAGGCAGCGACGGATGAATGAAGGGAAGACGACGATAAACTAGCGGATGGAACGATGAATAAAGAGGAGAGGAAGACGAGAATTAATGGATAGCGCGATGATTAAGTGGGAGGCACAATGAATGAAGGGAGGATACGATGTATAGAAGATGGAACGATGAATAAAGGAATGGGCCTATGAAGATATGGGAGATATGATGAATGAAGGGTGGACACGATGAATAAGGAGGGAAGGGTGACAATGAATAGACAGGAGGCGCGATGAATAAAGGGAGGATACCATGAATAAAAGGGGGGAAGGAAACGATGAATTAATGGATGGCATGATGAACAAATTGGAAGCGCGATGAATAAAGGGAGGATACGATGGATAAAGGAGGGAGGACGACGATTAATAAACGGGTGGCACGATGAATAAATGGGAGGCACTACGAGGAGGCGACGATGAATAGATGGAGAGCTGATGAATAAAGGGGAGAGAGCTGGACCCCATCTCTTCGTGAGGATTTATTAATGAACCGTACCCAGCAACACATGGGCTTTATTAATAAACTAAGGCCTTACAATACTGGTGTTTTATTAATAAGAGGGACTGCTTCTGGTGGCCAGTGAATACCCGCCCTCTGCCCATATAGCCCTTGACTCCGTAAGATCCCCATCCTTCCTTCCGAAAGAAGTCTTTCACGGACACCTCTTCCCCATCACCAACCCGAATCTTGGAGTATGTGACAGCGTGCCACTCGACCATCCCGATCTCTGTGAACGCATCCCTCAGCGCCTCATCAGGAACTTTGCCATCGGCGTCGAAATCAATGGTGCGCGCAGGCTGGATTTTGGAGATGGTGATATGTCGTGGACCGAGTAACCCGCGTGACTCTGCTTTGTAGATAACCTGCCCAGACTCGGTGCAGTATGTTGTATCCCATGGGGAGTTGGAAGTGAGGTAGAGGTGCATGATGTAATGCTTTGCGATAGCCGTGGGAGAAGGAAGATCGACAGTGAGCAAGCATGCCGTCGGATTCAGAATATATGGCTGGTCTGAGTGCTGCGGAATATCAGTAGAGATTGTCAATGCGAGATTGCTATCAGAGCCGAGGTGGAGCGCTTCCTTGCTCGAAAACTATGCTGTTGTCGTATTTGAGGTATGCATCTTGCCAAGTAGAGTAGTATGGTTTCGTAGGCTGCTCAAATATAAACGTTAAACTTCGATACCCTATCCCCCAGCGGAATTTTCAATCGCATCGTCAACAAAATCCTTCTCTTCCAATCAGTCTTGCCTGAACTTCTCGATATAGACGAAGGTCGTTATAACAAGGTTGCACATGTACATGACTTCTGAGTGAATTTCGAGTGAGCCTGGGCGGCCCTTTCCGAATAAGGCTGGTTCGGGTGGATGGTACGTGGTGGCAGGAGTTTCTTTGTTCCCTTTCTAGTAAAGCTATGAACAAACTAGGCCAACCAAGTTTGGCGCCTGGAAGGTGAAGATTGTGCGCACTAACCACACAGTTCTCGTCTTTTATCTATTGAGGACTCCGGATAGGAAGGTAGTTCGTCTTTTCTGCATATCGGCACCGCTTCTCTGATTTCGAAATACATGGTGCTTTCACCTAATATGTACTTACTCGACTTTCGAATGCTTGAAGGCCAGAGTCAGGTATAGGGTTTTACTACGATAATCCATGCCATAAAGCATCGGATGTTGGTCCTAGGAGTGTGGCGGTACTCGATCTCCCCAACGACCTCCGAGGGCGGCTCAACAAGAGATCGCTATTCACCATGAGCTGCGCGCTGGGTCTGGTTGCGACACGGCCTTGTACACTACCTAGGCGGACGAGTTCGTGTATGTGGCGTTCCAAGGGTCGGCCGACAGAGTGAGTTGATGCCTACGTGGGTCGTTGCTATAAGTTTCGGCCTTTGCACTTCGTCGTTTTGAAATTTGATTATGTCGATCAGACTACGGTGGAGAGAAAGAAATAGTTCCACTTTCAATACTGCCTCCACACAAATATATACCAGTCAACCAGATGGTCTGGCCATTAAAGTTGTCTCGACATTATTCATGGAGTCGAGAAGGCTGCGTCGTAGTACCTATACTCAGGTTATTCTCGCTTCAGTCACCCCCTCCACCCGAGTGGCTCTGTCTTTCTTTCTCCCTCCGCAATTTCTCGATGTAGATGAATGTTATCACGATAAGGTCAGCCATGTGGTTGAATTCTGCTTGGATCTCGAGAGACGCTGGTCTCGCTTTGCCGATTATACCCAAGTGTCGCTGGTGGAAGTTGGCAACGAGCGTCTCGTTTTTGCCTTTATTGGCGAACGTGTACAGCTGAAGGATGAAGGGAAATCAGTGCTGTAACGCCCCACACACAGAGGACTTGCCTTTGGCTTGACGGAGTCCATCTTCCAGACATATTCCTCACCCTCCGGGCCAGTGAATACCCGCCCTCTGCACAAAAGCAAAGCAAGCCCCTAATAATAAGCGCCCGTCGATTTCCACAGATCCATCACGAGAGCGCACCTTCCATAACCTCCCCATCCTTCCTTCCTAAAGAAATCTTTCACCGACACCTCCTCCCCATCACCCACTCTGATCTTGGAGTACCAAATGGCATGCCAGTCGACCTTCCCGATCTCCACAAACGCATCCTTCAGCGCCTCCTCGGGGACTTTGCCATGGGCGTCGAGTTCAATGGTGCGTGCAGGGAGGACTTTGGAAATGGCGATATTTCGTGGACCGAGTGACCACCGGGATTCTGTTTTGTAGATAACCTGCCCGGACTCGGTGCAATATGTCGTGTCCCAGGGGGAGTTGGAGGTAAGGTAGAGATGCATGGTGCAACACTGTGCGATAGCAGTGGGAGAAGGACGAAAGGGTCATATATGTAAGTATCTCGTCGAGTGCTGCGGAAGACGTCAATATGAGATTGCTATCAGAGGCAAAGTGGAGCGTTTCCTTGCTCGGAAAGTGTGTTTTATTAGAGGTTATTTGCAGTTGGGTTATCCCAAAATGTTGCGAGAAAACGTAACGTTTTACGGAGAATATTGGTGCGCTCCACGAAGGGTCCAGCTTGCGCCACACTTCACTGATGTACTCGATAAGAGGAATATACGTACGAACTTAGTACGAACCAATTCAAAAAACGTAACGGATGGTGCGCCGGGTTGCACGCCGTTCCTCGACGCTTGGTGATTTGCACTAGGTTCACCTTTGCCCCCGGGCTTCTATTATCGTGTTGATTGCATTTTGACCAATATTCGCAATTGGCTTAGACCAATGAAGACGCCGTTCATCGACTAACAGGCACCGACCAACTCTGGAGGATATTTTTATGATGGAGAGGAATCAGAGGATGGACAAATTTTGCGTAGATGCCTCACACATATTGTATGTATTGTCAGCAACGTCGACGAGGTTATTGAGCTAGAACGCTGACTTATCGACGGTCCAGTGGAGGTTGGCGAGACCAGATAGAGGTGAAGGAATCAGTGAGTCTGCAATTGGCGCGCGTCCAGTTTGCCACTGGTCCGGCTTAGGGCTCAGGTGGGGCATTTGTAGTACGTGAAAATGGGGCTTTTTGCGTGGTGATTTTTTTGAAATATTTCGTGTTGCAAATAACTTATGTATTCGAGAAACTTTGCATGTCGCCAAGTACATGTCGTATGTGCCGAATCCGAATTCCCACGGTGGTGAATGCCAGGTGAGTCGCTCGAGGTCTGTATTCTTCTTACATCAAGGTATACACGTTCAAGGCGCTCAATCCAGGGCTAACGACAGTCAATGGTGCATATTCTATTCGTTCCGCTCGTAGTAACGCTCACTCGCTACAGAAACCAACCCTTGCCGTGTCCCCGATGGAGGCAGCTTCCAACATTGAAGTTGAGGCAAGATCGCCTCCGATCCACAACCTCGACGAAGATCTCCTGCTCAATATCTTCATGATCAACGCGAACATGGACGAAGATCCCTCCGAATACAGAAAATTCTTCCAGGATTGGGGACCACGAGCACTCACGGTCACCCGCAACACGTCTCACGTCTGTAGCTTCTGGCGCCAAGCGATGCTCTCTTCGCCGTCGTTGTGGGGAAGGCTCGTCGACCTCGATTACCTCATCCTGCTGAAGAAAGAGTGGAGGGAGGAGATCATGCGTCGCACCGGAACGTCCCTTTTACACGTCAAAAACACCCACACCACCAACTGGTATATTCCCACCTTTCTCCCGTTCCTTGCCTATGTCCTCGACGTGCATTGGGCGCGGATCGAAATCCTCGATGTTTCCACATATTTCGAAGGGGATTACAAGGGCGATCTTTGGTATCCCATAGCGCGGCCCTCGAAGGCGTTGAAAGCATTTCGAGTAGCTCTTGGCGCCCTACAGCAGCCGATCCAATCTGGCGAAACATTATTTGGCAACGATGCGCCCAGGCTGCGTGAAGTACAATTGATTGCTCGCTTCCAAGCGAACCTCTACTTATCCTCATCGTGGTTATCCCAACTCTGTCACCTCGAAGTCTCAGGTGCGCCTCCAACGTCTCGTCCGACTCTTTTGGCGTGGTTAGAGAAACTCGCTGATATGCCGTTCCTCCGGATTCTTCGCTTATACTCCGCATTCAATTCCGTCTTTGAGGACCGAGTATCACTCCCAGTCATCGAATTACCCAATCTCACCAAGCTTCAAGTAAAGCAGGATCTCTACTCCGCCGCATTGTTTTTGAATCATATCAAAATCCCTGCAAAATGCAGGATGTGTATCACCATATCTGGAATATTCACCACCCCAAAGTTTCCTTCCAGGGACCACCTGATCGTCGACGTGCTATCCAAGTACAGCAAACGCTGGTTCTCCGCAAACACCGAATGGACGAACCTTGCTCTGAACTTGAAAGTCATGTTGTGGCAAAGCCTCAGCATTGTGCAATTTGAAGAAAATGCCCTGGAACATGACAGCACAGGAAGTGCGGTTTCGAAAGTATTTGAAGCCTCTGTCAACGTTGGTGACGACGATGTCGAAATCCTAGAACTTCTTCCCTACTTCAGCGTATTCTCACAATGCAACTTCAGCCACATCACAATGCTCTCCATACGTCTCACTTTCTCCCTGGACATGGCACCCGCAGCCATTTCTCACCTTCAGAATATTATATCTCATTCCGTGCACGCCTTGCCCGAGGTTGAAGCTCTCGCCACCTCAATGGAACTCATCTCTCAACTCACAAAGCTTCCACGAGACGCCGATATGCCAACTCCATTCCCCAAACTGAAAGTGCTAACTCTGTACGACACGTTTGTGATTCGGGAGTGGGATGATACGGGTGAACACCCCAATCCTGGACGGGAAGTAGCCGAGCTGTTCTTTCGGCAGCGGCAGGAAGACGGGTGCCCCATACAGGTTCTTGATCTCACGGCGTGCGAGTACAGCACCTCGCCTGACATGAGCTACCTGGAGAATGTGGAGGGTATGAAAGTAAAATGGCTCGATAGCGGGGGAAGTCGGCAAGAGGCGATCTGTGGGTCGGGAAGAGTCGCGCAAGGACTCGGCCAGAATTTTAGTGCCAGGAAGATGTGAGGCCGGGGCGGGGATGATAATAAGAAGTAGCACTTCCACATTAAGATTACATGCTGAGGCTCTATCCTAGTCTAGTAAACACACCCCGGTGGATCTCGTTATCCTCCGTCTCTGCACGTTTCACTTCAGTCTTCAATTCACGAGTGACAGACGCCTAATAAGTCCGTGGCGCACGTGGGAATCCAGTAAGCTGCATTGGCCGTTCTCTCTTCCGAACTTCGAAGGTGGTTAACAAAGTGACTTTTCGAAGCTCACTTTTCCTTACAAAAGTAACTTTTGCTCACTTTTGGCAGGATAAGTGAACTTCATCTGGAAACTTGCTGTTCACTTTGAAGTCACTTGTCAGGCAAGTGCCTTTTTCCTTGGGCAAAGTGACCAGATGTAAGAATCCTAGCACGAGAAGCTAGATGATGACATAAGTACACGAGTGATATGAAATAAGGTATGTAACTCAGTTTGGGACGCAAAGAGCTGAGGGGAGACGACACAAGTCCGCAGTTTATATACAGAAGCTAGACCCCATGTCTGTAGAGTGCTCAAAAATAACAAGTAAAACAGGAGGAAATTTTGAGATTGGATTACCCCAGTAAAATGATGGGAAAGTGCACAATGAGGAGATGAAACAGCAGCGCTAGAGGCGTGCGCGCCGACATATCAGCTTGTATTTGCTGCCCATGTTCCCACACCAGACTACGGCGTCGCAGCCGGGTCACTGGATTGGTATGCACGCACGGGATAGCTGAGAGGCACACACAAACTTCAAGTATGTTCCCTTCAGGACCATGGAGAGTGCAATTACCTTTACACAAGTCTGCACATGCACTTGAGGGGGGAATATTAATTTCCTGCCTGAAACAGTGAATAAAGCACAAGATATCCCTTCTTCCGAATCCCGTTGGGGACCAGTAAAATTTCCCCGATAACCACACTTAATGTCATGGGGTTGTACGAAAAGGTAAATAATGTTTGGGCGAGGGGCAATGACTTGATGTCGTTGCCGAAAGTGCAAAGTAAAAGGAAAGTGAGCCGTCAAAAGTGTGGGAAAGTAAGTGAGAAAGTGAGGCGGCGAAGGCAAGCAGGCCAAAGTGCGAAAGTGAACTTCGAAAAGTCACTTTATTCACTCTCAACTTCGAATGAGCATAGCAAGGGGTTACGGCCGGGAAATCTCGGCCACTAACGTCTGCTCTACCTCCACCCAAGTCTGCCTTCCTCGCTGTGCAATAAAATGCACCTTTCTCTTTACTTGGTTTAGAGTACAAGCAGACCCTATCCCAAGGATTCGGTTGAATCTACGTTTGGACTCACCTCATACCTTCGGACTTCTTCTTGCGGGAGCGTCCGTAAAGCTTCCACTTGCGTGAAGACGTTCAGTGACAGAAGGTCAAAGTGAATATGGGCAGGCTACGATTACACGCGAAGTAGTCGTTCGTTTGCTGTTGGGCATCAGGCGTAGCGAGTGGACAGGGCTGTAGAAGAGCGTATGGTGGTTATTGTCGCCTTTGTGCGTTACCATGAGTTCGAAGCGTACAGGGGTGGAGCCGTAATAATTTGAACACTGAAACAGGAAAAGGAGACCTTCGTCGACCTTTGACGTGAACTTGAAGTGAAGTGAGTGGTCACGGTGGCTTGAACCGAATCCGACAAGCAGACCTCCGTGGAGAGTAGAGCACTCAGAGCTCACATCAGACATAGGATGTCAAAGATATGGGTCATGGGTCGTCCGAGACGCAGATAAGATAGTCCACAGTAGCTAAGGATAGACGTGAGGAGGCGGTGTTGCAGTGCGCCAGAGCTGAGAGAAGAACATCTGGACGGAAACGGGAATGGGGGACAGGAGAGGCGATCACGCTCAAAGAGCGTGGGCGGTGAGGGCTCGGACTCACCGTTAAGCCAATCATTATTTGCCTGTCGTGCATTATCAGCGGAAGCATGCACGAACGCCACGAATAGGTGAACGGGAAGCAAGAGGCATAGTCCACCAGGATCCTGAGGTGAGGGCTTCTCGCGGTCATACTGCCCAGGTAACAAGTGTAGAGTATTGAAGGACAATCAGCCGGGATCTGCTGAGCGCCACGAGACACAAGCCAGGATAGAATTCAAGAGAGCGTGCGCGAGAGCTTGTTCTCAAATTGGGTAGTGTTGGTGTTGATCGTTTGCGTAGGCCGGTACCGTGTATCGATATTAATATCAGAAAGGCCATGCTCACAGACACACCTCGCGAATGCGCAGACAGGGAAACAGGGGCCAAACCCCGTGGCATGAACCACTAGCCGAGGGTCGCACCTACGCAGCAGAAAAGAACAAATCTGAACTCGTAGCCTTCTTTACCGAATAAGTAGCGAACGCAGGAGCGAACGTCGAAAGTGGCAGAGCTGTTTGAGAAGTAGCGTCGAGATATCCAAGTCAGAACGCTTCGTAAGTAGTGCATCGACTAGTTCCCTCCTTGCTGCACATCCCAGTCGTAGACAACCATAGACACGTCCCAACGTGTCATAAGACCAGACCAGCTGCTAATGAATGATTTTCAGCGTGAGCCATAGGTGGAGGCACGTCGTGGGGCCATCATTCGCGTTCTTTCAGGCCTGCAGGAGAAAGGATAGCACGAAGGCGAAGCCGAAAAAAGAGAGCTGCACAGCACGTATGTATGATCCGATGTCTGTGTCGGTGGCGAAAGACACCATCCGCCTCTGAACTTTCCCACACTATAGAAAGTCCACGCACGGACTAGCTCCTCAACCGGGCTACCTCCTCAACCGGGACGAGAATCTCAGCATTACCCAGAGGGTTAGGGAATGTCGCAGAAAGAAGAATTAGAAAAATTATCCTCCAAAACCCACTGACCACCTGAGAGTGTCAGAGTAGACCACATTCATCCCCGCCGCATGCTGCAAGTTCACAACCCAAGACTCCTCGAAAAAGCAGCTACAACACGCCATTGGTGGCTCAGGAAAGGTCTATATGACGTGTGGGGGATAAATATTTTTCCAAAATCCCGGAGGCCAAAGGTGGGGAGTGACTTATTGACTTCTCCCCATTTACCCCAGCATCCTGGACGAAGTATGTAGTGGGATGCCAATACTCTAGACCACCCGAGAGGATTGGAACACATGACCATCCTCAGAGAAAAGTGCGCCCGTGTCGAAGCTCGTGCTTGGGCCAAAGGCTCGACTCGACCAGATGTGGTCTGAGCAAGGGTCGTATCTACAAAATTAAATTGAGCGGAATGGTATCTAAGTTCTGGATAATTCGCCGCTCGGAGAGGAGTTGGAGGAAGGGGAAGGGAAGGGGAAGGGGAAGCACGGAAAGAGCGAGCGGAGCGCTTGCATCTGGACACGAGGCGCGGGCCCGGACCGTGGCTGGGTGAAATTGCATCGCGACCTAAGTATGTGGCGCAGGTCCAGTTTCGAAGCCAGCCGGAGGAAGCGTACGGCGGAAGTCGGAGAAGCCAGAGACACCACGTACATTTCAACATCTCACATGGCACGGCACGACTATGACAGCGGGAATTTATTTGTGGTTGGAAGAATTGAAATTTCCGAACCGTGAAACTTGAAATGCGAGATGCGGTTCGGTTCTCCCTCCGCTCGAGTCCGGACGCTCTCAAAGTTTGTACTATCCTTAGGTTCACTCGCGAGCAGGGTCGATCCGGGGAGCCGTCTCACGGTGTAAGAAGGGTCTTTATAGTTACTCTTCGACGTCACTCGCGTGCCTACAATAAGTAAAATGTACCATTGTCTGCCTCTTCCAGAAGGCTGAGTATTAGTGCTCTTGCAACAGCGTAGCGTGGGCGGATTCAGATGTTAGTCAATTAGGCGCCGGCAAGCCCTCGAGATGGGTGAGATGCATTTGATCTCGAATGGTGTTGCCTCGCGTGTACGTCTTGATCTTATTATTTCATAAAAGAGTGCGCCATAAAACAATAAGCGAATAGCATGTGTGCGAGCGCTTGCAGGAGAACATGCACCGCGCCTCTCGTTTAAAATCAGGGAACTGACGCCACCTACAGACCATTCGAGAACCTATATCCGCGTGCCAATCTTCACTGAACCTGCGTTTCCCTCGCTCGTTCGAAGCGAAGCGACGACAGCGCCTCGTTCGGTTCCGGCGGTGCTGGTACTGATAGACTCGGCCGCTGGAGTAGATGAAATCAGTCAACGGGCAGAGCGTGCCGCCATAATTCATAGATACTGACATGAGAGCGCGGGCGGCGCTGGGAGGGAAGGAAGGACAACATTATGACCGGACCCGTACATGCAAATTATGGAGGACCGGGATACTCACAAGTTCTACAGTCAACTCAGGGAAAAGGTCTCTTTCAGTCTACTGGTAGCACCTGTAGGTTGTAGGCTAGTAGGTTATTCCCTGGCAGGTCCTACACAATCAACTAGAATGAGTGTATAAGAGCTCTGAGGAACGCCCGGAAGATCTCACTCGAGAACTTACCCCTACCTCCACTGCTACCCGAGTCCGTCTTCTCCGCTGTGCATCAAGACGCCACTTCCTTTATTCGTCTTGAACTTGGAGGAGATTATTTATAGCTCCACCCTATCGCTTTGACCAGTAAGAGGGCGCCAGGATTAGGTTACATGAGTGAACACTGAAGATCTGCTAAGACATCGGTAACTCACTATTGGTGGCTTAAAGAAAGACCTAGGCGTCGCTCGGAGTGCATAAAATACTGTTCCATGATCCTAGATCTTCGGAGAAGTTTTTCGAGTCCTTTCCACTTACCCCACCTCACATCCCGCGTCCCGGACACAATCCCAGCGCAGGACGCACTGCTCAGGCTCTAGGCTTTAGGCTTCCTCGAGAGCACATAAATGCCCCAGCGAAAGTGAGGCCGTGTGGCACGGAGGACGATGGGGCTGGGTCGCAAGGCCCAGACTAACGTGGTGTGAACAAGCGAAATTGAATTGAATTAAAAGGGACTGCAGTCACCCTCGCCGCTCGGAGAGGCAAGGACGTTGAAGTCGGGGAAAAGGAAGGGGAACAAGGAAAAAAGGA
>JANKHO010001156.1:0-11547 GCA_027627235.1 Agrocybe chaxingu | reverse complement strand
AGGGTTGGATGCCGTGTTCGTTTGGAGGCGCCGTGATATTTATCACGAAGTCTGGATTTTGTCTCCACTTAGCGTCGATGTTGAACGCTTCGATCTTCTCGTTCTCGGGGGGTGGTTGATTCTTGAGTCGACGACGCCGCAGGCAGACACAGAAAGCGAGCAGAAGGAGCAGTCCGAAGAGACTGCCTAGAACAGCACCAACGATCGTCGCTGGGGAAGTGGAGGAGGATGATTGTGCGGTTGACTGGGAGGACAGATCAGTGGGAAAAGAGTCGGACGATGTTGAAGACGAGGAGGATTCGGTCACAGTGATCAAAGCCTGAGCCCCGTCGTCTGTCGTCGTCGGTGTCGAAGTTGATGGTAGGGATTCGGAGGTGGACACAGATTGCGACGATGTCTGCGTTACGAAGGGTGGGGGTCCCCAGCTCGACACTCCGGGACACCCTGGCCAAAAGCAGGGGCGTCCGCTAACGGGAAGATCGCTTGGTCTGATGAAAGAGTTAGGACCATTCTGGTAAAGACGCAGGTAGCAAATGCACCTTTGCCTCTTCTCCATTCCCTCGTAAACACCTCGAGATCGTTCCAATTTCATGTTGGTATCGTAAGAGACAAGGGTATTCGTAGTAGGAGCGTCGAGTCGCGATGAGGGTAATCAGACGATGAAATTCGAAAGAGGAGAGGGTTTCTGAGTATTAGATAAATGAGAGGCGTAAAATTAGTCTCCGTTAGCCACAAATAGAATGAGAGGCAATGACGGGGGCTTCACAGCCAGGAGGAAGACGGTCGGAAAGCCAGAGATAGGGTTAAAGGAACGAGACACGAGAGACAATCTTCTCCCTCTCAGGACGGACATTAGTACTCCTCAAACAAATGATGAACAAACGTACCACCACATTCCCCCGTCGAAATAAGGATAAATTACCCAAGTGGAGACATGCTGTTGCATGATAGATCACCTCTTCCAGTGCCGGGAGCACCTCTGACATATCAGGTTCCAGCTGTCACGAAACAATACGTTTCGGGTATGTCGAGCGCATTCTGCACGCATTCGCCATAGCGTCCGACCAAAGAGTGCAGGTATATGACACGAGAACTTGAGTAGGAAGGCGTAATGGTAAAGAGCTCGAAAATGCGTATTTTGATCACGGAACAGGGCATAAAAAAGGAACAGAATGACGAAATCACTCATGGGTTCGAACGGATCCGGACATAAAATTGCATCCATCAACAGATACATCGAGGAGTTTGATGAGACAATTGATGAAGGAAGAAACCGGCGGCAAATCGAAAAAGCTATGTATGCATCTAAGTCGACCTGCATGCTCAGAGTCGTACTACACACTCGTATCTTCACTCACCAGGAAAATGTCGATATCCTGCCCACTTTCTATCTAGCATGTAGTTCTGGTAGCTGTCGACACAATGTGATGAAGCGGGAGAACATCAAACAAATACCGTAAAAGGTAAATTTGTCGGGTCATCTGGCCTTGATCCCCTCGGTGTTATTCTCCTTTCAGGACTTCAAGGCGCCTCGAAGCCGCACAATCGCCAAAATGCTGTGCACATGCCTCTATGACGAGGTGCTAATGAATATTTGAGATGCTTCTTGCTTCTCTTTTGGCGCTGGGAGATGCAATCATGCTCAACGAGAAACATATTATCATGAGGTATCTGGGTAGTGAATGGAGTAGCGGGAATTATGATGCAGGTGCCAAGGAAGAGACGAATTCGATAGAGAAGAGAGCATACCGTCCCTCTGCCGGAAGTTCTATGGAGTAGTACGCAGAATTAAAAATAATTAACAGAATAAGTGAGATGCAATCTACAGGGACGGAATTTAGAGAGCAAAGACGTGTCGAAACACGAAGATCTTGCGAGCGATCAGTTGTAACTGCTCTTGACGAGGTCTGCTGCACGTTCAGCGACAACGTAGACAGCAACCATTGGGTTTGTCGAAGTAACGTAAGGCTAAAACTCATAGCATGAATCTCCTCGCAACCGAAGATTCGGGGCAAAACAACAACTCACCAGAACGGACGCATCAGCCACCCTCAACCCATTCACACCTTTTACTGTCAAGTCACCATTGACGACTCCCCAGCTCGCGTTAGCGGCCGTCATTGCAGCTGTTCCGACTGCATGGATCCCAGAGCTCGTGTGCGTGTTGATGTACTCCTCAACAAGTGCATCGTCGAGTCCCGAGTCGATTATAGGTGCGAGACCGAGTGCTGCCTGCGAGTCGGTGAGGTATTCGACCCACGGCGTAGTGGCGAGAAACGCGAAAGTGTCTTTGAAAGCGACTTTCATCGCCCAGACGTCGTAAGGGTCCGAACGGAGGTTTGGGTTGACGAGAGGTTGACCTCGGGGGTTGGAAGGGTTGAGCGAGACGGATCCACCTGGAATGGAACGGAGTTGAACAAGTAATTCTGTATATATGGACTCGAACGTACGAGACTTCGTTTGGAGGACAGTGGCGACGACGCTCAAATAACTATTATTAGTCGGCGCTCGTCCAAATGCAAATCCGTTCTGGATGGGTATTCACAAATTAGATCGTCAAGATTGTCGGATTCAAACCAGTGAAATGACTCACGATAGGCGTGAAGCCATAGTGTGCAGAATGCGGACCAGGTGTCGGATCCCCGAAAGCATCCAGCTGCTGCTGGGTGGCTGGATCACTCGTATCGATTCTCGAGAAGCCAATCTGGTTCGACAGCCCATTCGACGTCAATGGCCCGGTCTTCTGGGTGCGCCACTCGTTAGTAACGTCCGCCATTTGGGCTGGATCTAGCGTGTATCGCTCGAACGTCCGACTCTCAGAGGGGACGAAGGGCTCCGATACGTCCAGTGCGAAGGCATTGAGCAAGTTGAGGTGGTCAGAGAAGTTCTTTCCGACCGAGGGATTCTCGTGGATAATCGGTATTGATGCAGCGGACAGTTCGGAGGCGGGGCCGATCCCAGAGTTGAGGAGGATGTGCGGGGTACCAACTACGCCACTAGAGAGAATGATCTCGCGTGAGGCTTTGAATGTAGCAACGGTGAACTTCCGATCATACTTGAACTTCTCCCTCCAGTCTGTGGCTTTCCTGAGGGTGTACTCTCCATTTCGAAGAGCAGTTTGGCGCTTTTGGTAGAAGGCCTCCGCGTCTGGTTGCCACTGCACCTCGCTGAACCCCATCTTCTGCCAAGAGTTTTGTTTCGGCCACCAGGACTGTTGGCTAGGTCTTCCCGATCCTTGTGCTTTCTGGACGTAGTAGACACCGCTCACGATGTCGAGCACATCTTCCCCTACGGCATCGTCAACGAAGAAGCTGTCTCCATGGCTGCCGATAAGTGCATCGCCGACGATGGGGCCGTCGAGAACTTCGACATCGGGCACAACTTCGGTGGCTATCCTACCTGCGATGCCCCCAGCGAGGCGAATGGCGCGGCCGTATCTGCTCCTCAGCACCTGGTCTCTGGCCGCGAGGTAGGACAGGTAGTCCTCCTGGCTGGGGTGGAAGTCATTGGGCCTGGAACCCAGCCCTAAGGGTATCATCTCCCAGCTCCGCTCCTCTTCCGGCTTCTTCTTGGCCTCAAGAACTGTGTAGAATCGAATTCCTAGCCCCAGCAGACCCCGAGCGATCTCCCGCATCGTTGCCCACCCAGACCGGTAGACGAGAAGAACGACAGTGGCCTCAGGTATAGCCACGAACCATGAGGAGGTGGCCTTTGAGCGACCTGCGGGCCTGAGGATGAAGATCTCCTTGAAGTCGGGAAGATGGCATCTGACGCGTTGAAGTTGAACGGAGAAAAATTTGATTTTGAGGGACCTGGCTATATCCCAGCTGTCGGGTAGGTCTGTGTAGGAGGTTTTCTTCTCCTTCACAGCGACGGCAGTGTCGTAGAAGTCGAGAATGGACAGCCGGACCTCTTTTTGATTTTGTCCGGGCACTAGGTTCGGATAACTCTCATACTGGAGCCGCCGTAATGGGCTGCCCCTTTCGATGTAGGTAGCGTTCTTAGAGTCATGGAGCGCCGGAGTCCAAGACTTCTCCGACTCTGCGTCAAAACCGTGCCGAATCCGGAGGTGGGTTGTGAGGGAGTGGAAAGAAAGAGAAAAGGCAGAGTCGGATGTATCGTCGTAGGCGATGGCGGTTCGGACGGAGGTGAGTAGTCGAGAGGTGAAGTCCTCTGTGTGTTTGTCCTGTGGTTTCTTCGGAGGAACAGTGGGCTTCGAGTACAGAAAGCTGTACCTCTCGTCTTCGACATCGTCGATCTCTTCGATGGGCGTCTCAAAGTCTCTTGGGTTGACTCCTTCTGGAAAACGAGGAAGCTGGGGACAGAGGTCCCACTCTCGAATGTGCGACCAGAATTTCCTTTGAAACTTCGAGTAGTCGCCCCAGTTGATCTCGATTTCGGCCTTTGGAAGGAGGGTTCGGCGCCAGAACGTGGTGTCGACTTCATCCTGCTCCCACAGGAAGACGGGGGTTTTGGCGGTGTGGCCATTCTGGAGAGCCTGCTTCTCGATGCCCTCTCGTCTACCTCGTTCTTCGGGGGTCTCCTCTCGCCTCCTTGTCTCCAGAGCATCCTCCATGCGTCGGAAGAACGCGCTCCAGTTTTCACCCCAAAGCTGACGCGAACGTCTATCTACGATGAGAGTGCGGTCGATGGGATTGACCGATGCTGGTACGGTGCTGTACTGGGGCCCCTGGAGTCCGTCCTCATCGCCGCTGAACGAAGTGGCGAAGTGTGGAAGTGGTGCATCTCTTGTTGGTGCAGGAATAGAAGCAAACGCCGCAGCCCGGCGTTTCGTCTCTTCGGCGACGGCGGAGGCTTCGGACCTAGCTAGGTCTACGATGTGGCTTGGGGGGAGGTAGTACATCTGCATGTAGGGGTCGATGGGCTTGGTCTTGTTGTAGTCATGGCCCCATAGAAGCCACACAGGAGTGTTCGCCCTTGTGAAGTATTTGAGAAACGGGGCCCACTTTGTCGTGTAAGGGTCGAGGAAACAACCTGCGCGCAGATATGGCACGAGGCTGCAGACCACTGTGTGTCGAAGGAGGGCGAGGTAGGAGTGCGGGAGCGGCTGGGTATCCATCCCTGCCAGATACGCGAATGCGTCATCGAAACAGGTATCCTCATACTCGCCCAGCCAAAGGGAAAAGGCGAAGGTTGCATAGCCGGCCAAAACCTGAAAGGTGTTCCGTGAATTCCGACAAGCGGTCACTGCGAGGTCTCTGGAATCGTGTCCCTCCCGGTAGCCGTATTGGTAAGGCCACATCGGGTAGCTCAGCTTTGGAAACTGGTGGCTTTGGGTGTGCTTGTCGAGGAGCTCGTAGCATATGGTGAGGAGGGCGTTTTCCAAATCAATCCAGGCGTCCATATACTCCGACTTCAAACCATAGCGAGGAGGGTCGGTGAAGGGAATTTGTTCTATCGCGGAGAAGAGATGGGGACCGAGCAGTTGGATGGCAGAGAAGAGTTCTCCACGGCCGTAGTGCTGGATCGGCACGAACGCGAGGTAGATGTTGTCGTCCGACACCTTTCTGGGTTTGGTGAAATCCAAGTCTTCCGTTTCGTTGTCAGCGGCTTCGAGAGGGAGGCTGCGGTTGGATGAGCAGACAACCAAACCGGAGGTCGAATGCCATAGTGCCTTGCGACACCATTCTGGCAGTTTGCGCCGCGGGGAGGAGTCGGACATTGTCGTAGAGATGCTCTGCTAAGGAAGTTGAAACCCTTATGTTAAACGCGTGAAGAGTTGGTGGGCTTACAAGTCTAGTGGAGCTGAGGGATTAGCGGGGAGACTTTGAGAGAGCGGTGTTCCGATCGAGGAGCTGGAGAACGACGCGGAGTACGGTACGGTCGGACGAGGAAGAGTCTTTGGTCTTGAGAACGTTAGGGCGGATCCGGCTTGGTGTGGATAATGTGGGTGAGACCCACAGTACCACAGGGGACTTGCGACTTGCGAGATTTCAGGTGGATAGTGCGGGTGATACCCACAATACCACGGGAGGCCTTGGGTTGCGGTGGTCTTGAGGAGGGCGGAGTAACGGAAGAGCTGGTGGCAGCGGAGGTGGTGGGGTGGTAACGGTAGCGGCGGCGGCGACGACGAAGGCGAAGGCGAATGCGGCGCTAGGAGCGAAGGAAAGGGTGGAGGCAGTGGAGGTGCTGGTTGAGGTAGTGGTCGTGGTCGTGGTTCTGGTGAAAGCGGTCAGCGAAATCAACTTCGTCCAGATAGGGAAATTAGCACAGCCACCTTGCCTCACTCGCTCTTTCTTCGCCAACTCATCCATCGCTTCTGTATGGGGTTTACTCCTGCATCAAGCGTCCGTTTTCGAACATTCTGCTCGTAGTTCACGCATGGGGTTTACTCCTGCCTCGACTACTCTTTCTATCTTCACCGACACCTCACATGTTTCGCCGACTCGGAAATGTACGTCGACCACAGACCGCATCGTCTCAGACGCGGTCCTGGAGTGCCATACCACCCGCCTTCGTTCCTGGTAAAATGGTGCGTCGTCTGCTCTACATTTCCGCTCCTGTTTAATAACCCTGTTCGGTCCTTCGAATTCTATACATTTGGTGACACCACTCTTCCTTCGTGCGCTTGTTTTGCCCAGCCTGCATTTCGCCACCTTCACTAGCCTCGACCGCCTAGACGCCTTCGAGAAAGAAACCTACGTTGGGGGTCTCCCTTGCCTAGTGTGATACATACACGATCCTGGATCGCGTTTCCCCGAAAGAGAACCTAAGTATTCATGAACTCCGAGGCGAAGAATAACCATGGAGGGACGATCTTCGATCGCCCTTCTCTATGAGAACATGATTATTTCAACTGCCGGCGGGTCCAAAAATACTTGTGTCCTCTTTCGGGGAAACGCGATCCAGGATCGTGTATACACCCGAGATGACTTCGCGCCCTTGATCTCGAGACGGGTCCAACAGTTCTGATCCGGACTCCCACCTGTCTCCAAGCCGTTCCTGGATCGCAAGGTTCATCTCTGATGGTCTGCACCTGTAGGGTTAGGGATACAGGGGCTATCAGACGCCTGTCTAAATCAGGCTCGACCTGCACCACCAATGCACGGCCCGAACTCAATATCATCACTGGGGGCGCTTGCAGGTCTACCTGCACCGCCGCTGAACTTGCACGCCGTGGTATTGTGGGTTTACTCGCGCTAACCTCTTCTGAAGACCTGGCGAAGCACGATCCTAGATCGCGGACGTACATGAGATCCCGCTGGAAATGTCTTCCACCCTTCGAGGCCTGATCCTGTGGACTTGTATTCACCTGCGTGTCCAAGCCGCTCCTGGATCGTTCACTTCTGTTTGCTATCAAACATCTTACATCTTTCTTACATCCATAGGAGTGCAAAGAGAGATTGAAATTCAGATATATGTACATTACTTCTCTGCTGGCCAAAAATCGAACGTGTTCTCCCCTACGGCGCTTAGCGGATGATTTTCCTGTCTGAACACCCTTGTTCAGTGTAGACCTCAGAGGGTGTCAGCCATCGTGTCGAGCGAGAGGTGAAGTACTAGCTAGACTCTACCTTTTTTTAGTATCCCGACGTAGGAGGTCGTCTCCTGGCCACCATTCGGGTTCCTGGGGGTGATGTAGGCGGCGCTGATTTGTGTTATCAGGTCTTTGTCTAGGGCTGGGTGGAACAGGTCCTCCCTAACCAAATGGCGAGCGGATGGCAGGCACCGAGAATAAACGCCGTCATGGTATTCGACTATGAGGGCGATCTCGAGGAGTTGGCGAAGGAGGGCCCAGCGTTCATCGCTGAGCAAAAGAGGACTGCGGAATTTATACCACTCTCTCATCTACTCGCAGAGTGTTTCAGCGTTTCATCAACAGGGTTTGGATAGCGTATTCAAAGCTCACAAAACATTTCCCAAAAACATGGAAGTAGGTCTTTGCCAGGCCAAGATCCAACGGGTTTCTTGCTAGAAGGTCGGCGATACTCCGCAACTCGTCCCTGAGCGTCTCCATCGAGTACATAGTGGAGAGCGTGCTGGGGCAATAGAGGAGGTGCTGGTGGAAGGAAGGGAGCCGAATAACAGGTGTACCCCCCCGTGTTGCAGTCGAAAGCGCGATTGCCCGCAAATGTACGTCACAGGTCTGCCATGCGGTCCACCAAACACCTTCGGCCCTTCAAAGGGGGGTGAAACGAACCGGCTGGGAGATAGCAGGGTCCTATGATAAGGGAGGCGAAAGAGGGCGGCATGGTTCACAGGAGAGGGCTGGGAACGAGTGTTCGAATGGGCTTGTATTAGTGAATAAACCGATGGGATGTGTCTTTGTCGGCAATCGAGAGCTAGTTTTGCGGGATGGGTCTTCAAGAAATGTCTGGCAGGAGTAAACCCCATGCGAGGGCAGTGGTTGGTGATGAGTTTCGGAGGGCGCAGCGCCTAAAAGCGTCCAAAGCAGGGGTAAACCCCGTACGTGGACCGAGTATCGCGTGGTAGCGAGAAACAGGAAGGAGGTGAGTGGCTGTGCACCGGTCCAAGTTGATCGCCCTCCCTCAGCGTCATTCACGGTCAACCATCAACACACCCACTCAACTCAAGCCAGTGACGCTTGTAGGTTTACCTGCACCGTCGCTGCACTCATGCATTGTGGTATTGTGGGTTTACTCACACTAGCCACTTTTCCCGGACCTTCAAGCGGCATTCTAACACCCCTTCCCCTCGTCTTCTGTCTTGACCACTCATCGCCCCTGGCAAACTTATGAAGAAACAACGTATTTCAAAGCTATTCTACGCTCACATGAAGTAGCCAGCCTACGAAACGTACGCAAACGCGAAGATCGGACCGACGGGGAACGGCAACTCACCTTATCAACCGAGGACTGCAAGCACCGACGCCAACAACCAAGATGGGCTATGGCGCGAATACAGAGCTAGGAAACGAACCAAAGGTGCGTCAAAGTCATATTCTCGAACGAAATTCCATACTTACCACGTTATCGAGCACCATTGTGCCTGTTGATCGCCATGCTCATGCCTTACCTCTCCCTCACCACCAACGGCATCCACCACCACCAACGACCACCTTTGCTTCATCCAACACCAGAGCTGGTTCAGAAACCTTCACGGAGGGTGCTGTATTCCCATCCTCGCCCCGATGCACTGTATTTGGACACGCTAAACACATTGTGAGTACCCCATCTCATCCTCGATGATCGACATGAATTTACCTCTCTCACAGACGACCCATGCGACGTTCGGACGGTGGTAAAAATTTCGAGACGTACAAAGAGTGTTGGGGCATAGATGGCGGGTTGTTAGCGCGAGGATGGCTGCGGAGATGACTGCACAAAAGTATGGTAAGTACATCGTCATCATCGTTGTTCATGATGACTTACCCATACCCATACCAACCACCAGGCTTGCACTCGATCCAACACCCAACGGCCATCTTCTACCTTCTGAAGTTGTACCAGACGACGGCGGCATACGCATTGCTGACCTGACACGAGAATCCCGGCAGTAAGTCGGCGGCGTTTGTGTTGACCATAAAAAACTCACCCTGTGCCACAGAACTTGTCCGCAAACAGGTACTCTCTCATCATCGCCTTGGACAACGTCGACGTGGGCCGGTGGATATCACCCATCACAAAGTAAGCAACCTAATCTTTCGTTCATAAAGGACATTACTTACCTGCATTCCGTAGATTCTGAAGCAACACCCTTGTTCATCAATTACCTGCCCAACATCGTCTCCATCGGCAAACGTCAGCGATTCGGATGGGGCGGAGAGGTCTCGACGGTGGCGTAGGGGATAGGCTGCGGTGGTAGATGGTTTGAGTGGACAAGGTAAGTCCGTATTCGTTTCGTTAGTACGACCTCGTACTCACCTTATTCCCAGCCTTTTCACCCGTCTCCTCCGTAGACTTCCTCCAGAACATCCTCTTTCAAGGTCGGGGGGCATCCGATAAGCGAGTCCGTAGATATGGCCTCGTATGGGTGGGTTCTGTGTATGCAAACGCTGATGCGGGGCTCCTGGGCATCGCCCTCGGCGGCCCTTACCTTCTCAATCACAAGGCGATCTTGGATCGTCTTTCAGTGAACGAGAGCACAAGTGCGCGTGGATGCGAGGCGCAAGGTAATTGCGCCGGAGACGATCTGAAGATCTTCTCTCCATGGACCGGGACACAAACACTTCAAGCGCTACCGTGCCGATGAGCGCTTGTGCTCTCGTTCGCCAAAAGATGATCCAAGATCGCCTTGTGATTGAGAAGGTCAGTAAGGTGTTGTTTCCTGTATGAACAAGGACTTACCCATGCCCTGATCTACCACCAGCCTCCCACTCAACCCGACACCCAATGGCTGACTCCTGCCCTCCAACGCCATGCCAGATGATAGACATGCATGCAGTGCAGCCTTTCGCCATGAGAATTCGGGCTAGAATGGGGTAAGCCAGTGGCATTTGCATCAACGACAGAAAACTGACTTTGGATAGAGAACTCATCTGGGAATGAGTTCTCCCTCGTCATTGCCTCTGTCAACGTCGATGTGGGCAGGCAGATAGCACCACTTCAAGGTGAGCCTCTCTTTAGTTCATGAAGGACGTTAGACATAGCAGTCTCCAAAAGGCGATCTAAGATCGCCTTTCCGTGTGTTCGTTTGCCTCTCCTGCAGCATGTGGAGGTAAGTCAGCATCTTTTTGGAGGAGCTTGCGCACTTACCTCTGGTCAGATGCTGTGAATAGAGTAGACGGAGAGTAGTTAGTTAGACTAGAACGCAGGAGAAACAATAAAAATGAGCTTACCGTGGACGGCATTGCTTGCGGAAAGGCGATCCTGGATCGCTTTTGTGAACGTAAGCTGATTTAATCATCCATCACAACCCGTTCCTGGATCACACTTGTGCATTGATACCCCCAGTCTTGAGGGTTAGGGAACTCAGGGGTATTCCTTTTTTGGCACTGGGTATGATCGAAGCACACGGCGTGCTCCTCAAAAGACTCTGCTACTGTCCTCAAGGTGCATCCTTTTGAAGCTCCTCAGGCTGTAGTCACACCTCAGCTGGAGAGGAACGGTGCCTAGCTCTTTGGGATCAACGCGAGTCTGCTCAGCATGGTGCTGCTTAGCTCGGCTACGAGAAGGGTAGGCCTGATATGATTTAAATCTTAGTGATATTTCATGATTCTGTGTGTGCTCCTGGATCACTTTCTCATATGAGGGAGCAGAAATGGGTTCTAATTTAAATGTAATAGAAAGTTCTCACTTCTGTATGCGCTCCTGGATCACTTTTTATGTAACACTCATGTATCATGTACTTTGTAAACTGTGTGTATCATGTAATAGCAATCCTGGAAATATATGAAGGTGTTCTCCCTCTGCTCTCTCTGCCCTCTCTTGTCCCTTCCTTGTCCCCCTCTGCCTTGTCCCCTCTCTGCCTGTCTTTCCTCATCCCTCCCTCATCCCTCCCTGCCCTCCCTGCCCTCCCTACAGTCCCTAGGGCCCTAGGGATTTGTCCCTACGGTCAAAAAATCAGCCCATAACCGGTGTCAAGATATTCCCGTTTGAGTGGTTTCCTACCATAGAAACCGTCAAA
>JANKHO010001155.1:0-11552 GCA_027627235.1 Agrocybe chaxingu | reverse complement strand
GCCGGGCTGCAGGAAGCGACGAAGTCGAGAGAGATGCGACGAGGAACGGCACTTGGAGGCTGTTGTAGAACTTGGCATTCTTCAGTGGGTCGCTGTAGAGAATGTTCCTGATCTCCGCAGATAGGTCTGGAGGAGGCCCACCAATGAAGGTATGGTAAAGTTCCTCGTCCATGAAATTCAGTATGCCGCATTCAAAATCCTTCAGCATCAGTTTCGTGACGGCATCGTACCACTGACCGTCAGCATCCTGACGCATTGGGCTGAGGTTGAGAAGACCAACGAGGTTGAGATTGGAGGATGGTGATGAAAGGGTGGGGAAAGGGCCGCGGATCGGTTCGACGGACGTGAATCCCGAGGGGGGCGCCGTAGATATAGGTTTATCAATGCTCTCTGGGAGGGTGTCTGAGGAAAGCAAGGCTGACGCTATGAAGGAGCGCTGCGAGGATATCATGGAAGGTGTGTGCTGTCCTTTGATCGCGTATACCTTCTGCTTCGCGTCGGCATATGCCCCAACAAAGGTGTCGCCCATTGAGTCGAAGTTGATGAAAAGGAGGAGAGGGAATAGGCTTGAAACATCACTCGAAGCGCGCTTCGATGAGGGAGGCGGGATGACGGCGGGGTCTAGAACACGAACGACGAGGTAGCTTGTCATGTCGGTGTTCTCTTGGAAGACAGCGCTGTACTGTCCGGGCGACTCCTTCGCGGGAAGACCAAAGTCGAATGCGGGTGGGACGGATGGGCTCGCCGACTTGTTGTCCGTTATCCCCAGCTCAACAACTTGCATTGGCTCGACAGGATCATCGTTGCTGACGGTGTCGAAGGCGAGCAGTCCTGCGTCCGCCTCCCATGTCGCGTTCTTCCAAGACGAGGACGTGACATCCCAAGTCAATTCACTCTTGCCCGATGAGAAGACGGCTCCTGCATTCGCGGAAACAGCGATGGAATACGTGGTCGCATATGGTTGGAGCAGAATGGCATAAACGTCTTTGTTGTTGTGGATCAGAAGGCCGCTCGAAGAGAGAAAATTCATCTGTCCATGGATCACCCCTCCACCGTCCTGTTCGTTCAGACTTCCCGTGAAGGTGTAGACCATCTTGTCTGCAGAAATATTGACATTTTCTGGTGGGATCCATGAGTTGTTGATCCAGAGGCCATGGTTAGCTTGCCCAAAAGACGGAAATCGGACTGTATGGCCTTCGTAGAAGAACTGTTGCGAGTCCTTGATATTCTTAATTGCCTTGTGTCCCCCGATGAGGACTGCAAACTTGCGAGGCAGACCGTGTGGATTATCCACGAGAACTTCACGGCCGTTAGCTTGGGTGCAGGAACGAGGAGATGCCTACACACCTGCTTCTGCTTGCTTCTGCCGCAACTTCTGTTTGAGGGCATCCAGCTTCTTTTGTTTTTCGTCGCTGAGGACCACAGCCGTTTCCTTGACATAGGAGAGACGGTTGATTTGTTGCCGAATGGCAATGGAGTTGGATGGAAGAGAACGT
The DNA here is from genome assembly GCA_027627235.1 of Agrocybe chaxingu. Classification (NCBI taxonomy): domain Eukaryota; kingdom Fungi; phylum Basidiomycota; class Agaricomycetes; order Agaricales; family Agrocybaceae; genus Agrocybe; species Agrocybe chaxingu. Next base: position 10,056 of record JANKHO010001155.1, on the reverse strand, counting down.
CTGGCCGCCATTGGAACGAGGTTAGATGGGAGGCCGGTAGAGCGACAGAATTTACTGACTGCAGAGGCAGGATTTTGGGAACCCTGAATACGTACCTCTGTTCTGATGTTCCTTCAAACACCGGTGTAAAAGAAATCCGAACAACTTCTTCTGGCACTCAACCCTACATTCAAATCAGGAGGTTGATCGTCAATTGAAAGGCGATTCGTCAAGTTGGCCGTGTCTAGCGGTCTTTGACCCCGATGGTCATGCGGAACGGTCGATATCTCATCTGCGCCGAAGCACTCTTCGCATTTTGTTATCCGCGGAAACATGCCGGTTTTTCAACATCTTGGCAGATGCGGAAGGAAAGACGAGTTCCAAATTGAAGAGCTGACCAGTGACTAGCGTATGTACCAAGAACTTCAAGCTTTGACGAGGCTGTCACCTTACACATTTATGTCACATGATTCACTTTATGTAAGTTTGTAGATTCCGAGTCTTTGCACTCAGCTTCCACCTGTACTATATTGTCTTGTCGTCTACCCAACAGAGCTCGGCGGAATTCTTGCTCTCGTTCGACCTTTATTGATCTCCCTTCGTCAGCCACATCGGGTCAATGCCTGTTTCCTGGGGATATCTGTGGTCAAACTGAAACCGACAAACACAACTTCGGGTGAACTTCAAGTTCCGACTGCCTCATGAACTGCGCTTGACTGCCGTCTCAAGCGTCTCAAGTAGCCCAGCTGCACCCTTATCTGTGATCCTTCAAATCCGGGAACATAACCATAACTTGGCAGGAACTGGAAATCAAATCAACCCGTATCACCAGTAATCGAACAAACCGCTTTTTTCTCATCGACACTCGACGGGCAGTGACAGATGACGGCCCTCTAGGAAAGACACAAGTCGATGTTTTGGCCCTGGACTCTTGTAACCGCATGACTCAATAGATGCGATAGCCATCTCGTTCACATTCATTCGCTAGGCCCATTTTCGTGGTCGGGGCAGAAATGATTCCGGGATCGGTCCTCCTAAATGCCTGTCACCTAATCCGGACATCATCATAGCTACGAGTCTCCTGCGCTCTGCGACGGTGGCATAAAGGCAGAGGTTTCGACGATGAAGAAAATGAGCTTCTCTGAAAGTTCTCGACATTCAAAGTTCTGGACTTGAATTTCTCAACAGTGAGTAGCCTCATTCCACTCCGCTGCATACTTGAACTGAAGGAATTCATGCAGATATGGGCATTGAGCTGCCTTACTTACCCATTCTCGATGTTCATGCCTCAAACTCATTCCTATCGCCCAACTCGGCTATCTTGAAGCGCCAGCTCGAACGTGCCAACGAGTTCCGCGAGAAGAGAGCCGGTGTCACCAAGAAGCAAGAGAAGGATGCCGCCCGACGTTTGGTCCAGCAGCAATACCACGACGACAAGCTCAAAGCGACGCTTCCAGAAGGTGCGGAAAGCTGTTGACCTGAATGATCCTTACGCTGAGGTCTTTTGCAGTCATATATTCGGCTCTGAAGGAGAATCCAAACCATTACGGTGCCCCCAGACGATTCGCTGTCCTCATCGCTCCTCATGCTGTCGTCCATAAGGATGAGATGATCTATGACACCTCCAAGTATGTCTTCGAGGGACACACCATCCACTTCTCTGCATTCAAGACGCCCGAAACCGGTCTCTGGATCAACAACTCCTGGGTTCCGCCATCCCAGATCCTCCTTTCCCCTAACAAGACCGCCTATACATTCTCTGCCCACCTCAAAGATGAAGATGGCGGTGGAACCCTCCATGGCTACCTCAATTTTGTCCAGGAGAATACGCCGCACGGTTTACTTATTCATAACAACGAGGCCGCCTTCGCCATTCAGCTCAAGCCGTACGCGTCTCAGTATTCCATCGCCGTTTCTGCTGATGCTGGCGCTGCGTGGTCGTCTGGAAACCACGAGCTTACTTGGGACGTTAAATCGGACCAATGGAAGAAGGCAACATGGGAAGACAAGGCAGGCCTGTTGGCGTACGATCTCGCGAGCAACAACGACCCTATCCTCCCAATCAGCGTCATCGAAGTCGGCATCACGGACAACAAGTCGACTGCCCCTGTCACCCCCCCTTCTTTCGACTATGCACTCACTCTACCTGATAACACCAAGTATACGGCCGTTTTTCAGCAAGTCAAGGATCAGACCTATTTCCGGGTCGTCATTAAGGACAACACCTTGATTCCACCCACGTCTGCTGCTCGCGATGCCTCAGCCGTCAAATCCCTTTTTGGAACGGAGTTATTTGTTGCTTTTGACGACTCGGCCTTTGGATTCGTCGGAGCATATATCGACAAGGACCAGCGCGCCTATGCGATCAAGGGCGAAGCTATCTTTCCTCCGCCTCCTGCTTTGCCCGCAATCGTTGGCCCGAAGGCTGCTCCTGCGCCAAAGCTGTTGTCCGAGCTTCATCCCACTCTCCTCGCGGAGGCTGGCGACGATGGCCCCTTCAGGAAGCTCTTCGCTAAGACGCCTCCCCTACGTGGTGCTTTCCCAACGCTGGCGTCGAGTGCCTTCAACATCACGGGCCTCCTCAATCTCAACCCTATGCAGCAAGACAAGGATGGCCAGTGGTTCGACGCTGCTGGAAGAGCTGCGATGAGTGACCTGCACGATGGCATCCTGACCTTCATGGACGAGGACCTGCACAACACATTCGTTGGTGGCAGTCGTCCTAATCTCACAGCAGAGGTGCGCAATATCATCTTCAGCAACCCTACCGAGAACACTCGATTCTACAAGACGTTGCAAGTTCCTTTCCTGACCGCTGCGCTGTCTTCGTCGACGCAGCCGTCTTCTCAGCTTTTGAATGGCTCTCGCGCGGCTAAGGTTCTTCGTGACCTCCCGGCCAACGACCCCGTTTACCAAAGCCAGTGCAGCGAGCTCTATAGTCACCGTTGGAAGCAGATGTATCCGATTATTCAGCAATACCTGGACGATCAATCGGGCAACGACTACACTGACGCGATCAACAGCGCTGGGACATACCTCAAGAATGACCTTGAGGCGCGCTTCAATGACGTACCCGACCCGGATGGGTCCCAAGCAGCTGCGATCAAGAAGGCACAAGACGACCTTGACGATCTCCAGACATATGCGGTCTCCAACAACCTCTACTGGGCGATGATGCTCTTCTACTACACGCAGACGTATTATCTCCCTTTCTTACAGTCGAAGATGGCTAGTAGCACCCTCTCTGCGGAGATCTCCAACGAACTCAAGGCCTATGGCGCCACCCTCGGTATCCTCGAGAACAATGGGACCACTGTCAATGGCAACTCGTTCCAGGCTGCGTTTAATGACATGATTCGAGTCTTCACTTTGACGACCATCCTACCCCAGTACATCGACGCTGAGGGCAACAAGACCGACTACCTTTCATATCTTGACGCAATCATGGAGGAGTTCCTCAAGACCTACGCCACCACCGGAGACGCGGCCATGCAGGAATATGTAGCGGACATAACCGCGCTCCGAGGCGACCGCCAGGCCATCCAGCTGTTCATGAACATGCTGATATCGGTCAGTCGCACGACTGCTGCTTCGCTCAGCTGGGCCTCGCTCGTGGCGAAGATGAGAGTGCTTGCAGATGCCGACAGCTATTATCAGAAGCTGGCTCGCGGTGCAGGGATGTTGGGCAGCATGCTCATGCTTGGCTGCGTCGTTTCTCTGGTCATGGTCTTCCGCCCTGGTAAAGGGTGGAAGAGCATGACCGCTCTACAGCAGGGAAACACTGTCACCGCTGCTGTCAGCATTTTTGTATTCGCCGTGGTTAAGATTGCCCAACGTAAGACATTCGTGCTCCCTGCCTATTTGGTGACTGATGGTTGACTTCAACAGGCGGAGCGCGCCTCGTCAACTTCTGGAGTGATCTCGGAACAGCGGCGAATAGGATGAAAGTCCTCCTGAAGGGAGACGAAGAACTTATCAACGCTATTGGCCCAGCATCCAAAGATGTAAGTTACGCTCTTCTACAATACCCCTTTCAGTCTGTCTAACATCTGCGTAGGCTCAGAGTACCTTCACGAGGTGGCTTACCCGCACCACAAAGGAGAGTATGGAAATGGACGCTTCAGAGGCTGCACCGTTCATGAAATACTTTGGCAGAAACGCGTCTGAATTCCTGGCGCAGACCGCTGGGATTGTCTTAGGCCTTGTCAACATTGCCCTGGCTGCTTGGACCATTGCAACGACGAGTGACCCCCTGGAGAAGGACATGGCTATCCTGAATATCGTTTCTGGAGGTCTCGCAATCCTGGGTATCGCCGCTGGATGGATTGCAAGCTCGATTACGATCGCCGGTGTTGAGGCCGGCATCGTTGTCGGGGCGTTGGAATTCGCTGCAGCCTTGCTGGGTCCTTTAAGTATTGCTTTCGCGATTGGTCAGTCGTTGCACGTGTTTCCTCGTTAATTTCTGTGCGCTCATGCTCATGTCTACCTATTCTATTTTTCCAGCTGGTTTGATAGTTATGATTGGTAGGCGTTATTATTTCATCTTGGCTGCCTTCTCTAATCATTTTTGTTTGCAAGTCATGTCATTCCGCCACGAAGACCCTCCGGATCCATTGAAGGACTTCGCGGAGAGCAAGGCTAAAGATCTTGGCTTGTACATGCCACAACAGACGCAAATTGACTATTTCAACGTTATTCCTCCGGACGGCCCCTTCGGCATTTCGTATGATGGCCTCGTATTCATGAACGGGGCTAAGTACATCCAGATATCAGCTCTTAAGGTGGGCCCAACTGGCCCCATCTCCGCGCCAGTTGTCCTATCAGGCGACATCACACATATGCCGGATGTATGCCTCAACAGTGCGTCTCCTTGCTTATTTTCCGGGCAATGACTTAATTATTGGTATGATTTAGTTCAAACCGATAGCGAGGGCATTACCAGAATCTGGACCACAACAAGTGACGCGAATGGCAAGACTCGAGCTCAAGTCTGCCTTTCTGTGGATGACAAGGGGCAAGTCATCGCTCTTCCACTCCCATCTAAGACGAAGACAGATGAGAACGGCAACACCATCCCTGTCGATCCAGCCGTTTATGCGAAGCTTGTCAAGCAACAGCAGTGGATCTTCGATTGCACTCAGAAAGGTGCTTCGGTTACAGTCAAGGATACGACACACGTGACGAGCGCAGGTTTCAATATCCGGTCCGCGGCCACCGACACTTACCTCACCATTGACGCTAAAGGCACCCGGGTTCAGCTGGCGAGTTCTCCGCAGGAATGGATTTGCAGCATGGAATCCATCGGCCCCAGTGGGTTCTCGTACGCCGGAAGCCCCTGGACCATCTACACCGATTCTCGCGACGAGCTCATTGCAGCGCAGATGGATTCTCCAGGCTCTCAACCGCTCACTTGGGCTATCAAGCCCATATTGCCTGCTGGCCTCGAAATTCGCAGCGACGGTTCTATTGCTATCATGGCTGACAAGACCGCGGCTCAAAGCCCGCAGACGATTTACACGATTTCTGCAAGCATCATGATCAACGGTAGGAAGTATATGCAGACGTCGAATGCAACTATTGAAGTTGCGATCCCTCCTTGAAGTAGATGATGGCGTATGTCGATTTTGTAGTCTCGTTTGTTTCCTGGTGTACGAATATTCATTCCGTATCTTTTCTGTGAGGGCTCTTAGGCGCTTCCTTATTTTCCGTGTCTGTCCGCACAAGGCAACATGAAGCGCAGCCAAATGTCTAGTCGGCATCCGACATTTACTAGTCATCCATGCACTGTTATTGGCTGATTTTCTTTTTGTGAGGGAATTGCGACAAGTAATTCCCTCCCTAGATCTCGAAAATTCACTTCATCGAGACGCTTCGTTCCGAGACTACATGCACTCGTACACCGTGCCTTTCAAAGAAAAATATTGAGATGAAGGGATCCGAAATTTATACTCTGAGTGCTGTCTGGGACGGATATGTACCCTCGTTCTTATCCCCCGAGCCGGGCACACTCTCCATCCACTCATCGACTGACAGTACGGCGCACTTTCCCAAGTTGCGCTGATCCCTCCAAGGACAGAATCGTCACTCGACAGGTAGGCATATTGCTGGCCGTATTGCTTTTTCTTGAACTCATCTGACATACCTTGACTCCTTTAGAGTCGACGAGCGTAAAAAACCAGCAGGTGTGACCTCTGGACAGACGTTAGTAGAGTTTTGAGTTTAACTGGATGGAACTGTCGCAAGCCTCGTCATACATGTGTGTACTAACACCTGCCCATCGCGTCCTTTTCTTAGACCAAATGTCATGCAGCACTGAAAGCCTTTCGATATGCTTTCGCCCCTCATCGCAACCACCATAAGGCGAGCGTTCCTCCTACTGTGCTGTGGACTGAAGACAAGTAAGATTATCATCTCCCCCATGCACCGCCGCTGCGAGCACCACCGTGATCAGCGAAATGCGATGACATCATTGACGAGGAGCTGGTCAAGGTGTGGGAAGAACAGAAGGTGTACGCCGCGCACCTGTGATTCCCACAAGAACCCTGTAATAAGAAAGGACTATATATAGCGCTGTCCACGGTAGTTAGGCGGATGTTCAGTAGGGTGTCCTATGGGGCAATAATTACCGTTAAATGCTGAGGACTTTACAACGGCAAGAGCTCTGGGGACCGCCCCCCGCCCCATGTAAGGTTGGCGGGACGTCCACGGTAGACTTTGCACTTTGATTCTTGCCAGTGCTTGTTTGGCAGCAGCTTGCCGTTTGTGCGTGCCCCTATTTGCCTCACTCTGCGCAACATCTCCTGCTTGCACAATGGTTGTGATGTTGCCGTGTAGACGTCCTGGTATCTTATACAATCTTGAGGGATATTTTTGTGTGCTTACCTCTGAAATATGCTGTCATTGGCCTAGTTTCACCCTCAGGAATTCAAAAATGTTGAAAAAAGTGGCCAAGATGCATCATGCACATAGCAGCTCAGGATGACGGAAATAGATTAAAAATGTTGCAAACTGGAAGGCAATCTATTGCTTCGGTGGTCGGAAGCCTAACAAGGCCCATTTTGCCCAATTTCGGCGCCTATTCTCATGCCGAGGAGCAGCCATCCAGAAGACACCTCCTTCTGTCTCCGTGAGAGGTAAACTAAACAGAATACTAGTTTAAGCCTACAGCGAGATGAGCCGGTATATGAGTACACTGTAACTCGAGACTGAAAGTGCGAGGAGAATGTATGAGACTTCGGCGGGCGAAAGGGCCACGTGCGAAAGGCAACTTCAATGGTCCCGAGGACCAGGATTTTGAGAGATCTAAGTGAACTTGACAGTGAATTCTCTGTCTTTCATGAGTTTATAAATGTGCGAGGTATCTCTCTGAGGTGGAGTAAAGGAGATAAAACTCCAAGCAAGTATACGAAAGGGATCTGGAAAGAGTAGGAAAGACAATGATGGCGTGCTGAACACACTAGTCTGACTGGAATATATGTGGAGCTGTGCAATGGGTGTTGGGCGTTTAGCAGTAAAGGGGGCCTGAACGTGAAGTCAAAGTCAGGTTTAATTCTTCTATTGATATTTTAAGTTATCGCCGGAATGAAAATATATCTCCTATTGTCATAGGGACATTGAAGCGATACTGTTATGCTTTCCACCAGTTGCAAAGGCCAATGGGGTGCACAAATTAACATATCAGCCCACTCGCTCTATATTATAATTAGCGCCCACGTCTGTAGCACCGTTCCGCCACAAGAATATATACAATCTCTCCCTTGTGTTCACTCTCCATGTCACGTCGCATCGCATTTGTTCGTTCTCGTGCCCTGTTCCTTAGTTTTCTTTTTCCTCCATTTAATTTGCTGGGTATGCAATTGAAAATTTCTCCTCTGAATTACATGCACTCTCGTTTTCCTCTGTTACCAACTATTTCGTTGTTATTTGGAAATTTCCTCTTCCTTTCCATTTTTTTCAGCTCGATTCTGTGAGATGTTGTCTAGCGCACACCGTCTCCTCATTAGCAGACAAGATGTATACAGTTTTTTTTGTATCTAATAGCACAGTCTCATCTCATTTTCACCCTCTCTCGTGTCTTGTCCGCCTCGCCCACCTCTCATTCTCGCCTCTTGCCTCTTGTATTTGTTTACAATGAGGCTTGGAGGCATCGTAGTCTCACCCTCCATTGTTCTATGCTTGTTAGGCACCCACCGTGCTGGGCGCTTTTGCTCCATGTCTTGATCTTGCACAGAGCCCTGAATTCCTGGCTAGACCTTAGATTGAGTCATTAATCCCCTGGGCCACTGGAAGAGCCTATATAACCCAATCACCATGTTTTCGCAGGAACAGGGCACCCGCTCCTGCTCCGGGAGGCAAGCGTCTACCTGCATGGTGCACTACCACCTGTGGTAGAGTGCGAACGCGGGCCGCAGAACGGCTGGGGGCAAACAGCGTACAAACATCGGATGACAGGCGACAAAGTCTACCATGGACGTCCCGCCAACGCTACCCATGGCGGGCTGTCGGGTATGTCAGGGCTATGTTTCCTATGTCGGTGGGCAGTAAAAGTCCAGACTTTTGGATGGATCTCCGATAATGTATTCTGGATCCCATCATTATGTCAGACTTCCATCAGTATGTCATCATCGACTTCCTCCGGCATCAATTCTATTGTTAGCGGCGGCGTTTCCGTGCCCTTCCGCTGTCAGCGCCGTTCCCGGCAACGACGGAGGCTAATTATACCTCGTCGTCGTCGTCGCCGACAGCGAGCTCGAGTATCTCGCNCATTTCTCNGCCGTTTCTCTCGAAATTTGGTGTACTGGTAGCTACAGATAAAAGGGAATGAATAGAAATGTTTCACTGAATTCTATATACATATGTCGACGCTTTTCTAAGAAAACAGCAGTCACCTGAGAGAACGACCATCAAGCGAGATTTCAAGAACATGATACAAGCACTCTGCAGCCTGCTGACCATCGTCTTCGGCATCTTGCTCGTCCTCCAAGTCGTTGTCATTGTCGGAATCGTGTTCGACATCCATTGGGCCTGCTGAGGACAGAGGCGAAGGTGACGACGCGCCCACCACTGGTTGTGATGAAGGGCCTGATGGTGGGGATGGTGCACAGGCTTCTAGGTGGGTGCCAAGCAAGGCACCTCCAGAGTAGCCAGGTAGAGAAACGATCTTGTTGAGAATGGCATGATGATGGTCGGCATAACGAGCAATCTCCTGAGCGCGCAGAGATAGTTGTCGAGCAAGTGCGGGGTTGTCAGGCTTGACTGCCTTCTCCTGAGCTCGGAGTATGCAGAGCTCATCGCGCAAGAACGTTGCGAGGCGGCGAGCCTCGATGTTCACTCGTTCAACTTCTTCAGCTGCTCGGAGGACCTTGAAGTACGAATCCATGGCGAGGCGGGCAGCCGGCGTGGCCCAGGGACGACTACAAATGTCTTGACGTGTATCGCGAAGGAGGTCGAAGTCAGCAAGGAAGGCGTAATCCATGATCTGCTCCCAGGTAAGCATTTGGCGTGGGGGGATGAGCTCGCTGGCAGCTGCGTTATACTGAACCAATGCAGAGCAGAGGGCAGTCGAACGAGCCTTCAGCGACGTTGCTATGTGTTTGTGAAGCTTGTAGCCTACATGAACATAAGAGAATGTAAACGTACAGGGCATTTGGACTCACCAGTCTGAGACATGTTCATCTTTGTCAACTTGAACATCCTCGCAACCACAAGACCTTCCAAAGTGTCAAGGCACCGTTGGTACTTGCGCATCGACAGCTTTTTGGTGGCTTCCTTCCACTCGCTATCCTCCGCCCTCCACTGTGTTCATATGCCAAGCTTCACCTCCATGGCTTGAACAGCCTGGAGGTCCTTGTCGTGCGTTTCAATTGCATGGTGGTGAGCAGTTTCTAGCGCAGCCGTATGCGAGACCGAATTTGGGTGCTGATGATGGGTGATGTTGCCCGGAGTTGAGTTCGACCACTGCACTCGTGAGGATGCATAGTGTTGCCGCGACTCGGCTAGTCGCAAGTCGACTTGCCGAAGCCGCCAGTAGCCGCGGCTTTGACTAAAAATGTTGAGCCGAGCTGATAAAATCGGCTC
>JANKHO010001154.1:0-11580 GCA_027627235.1 Agrocybe chaxingu | reverse complement strand
TGGTGCGCAGGCTGCGCTCACTGCCCTCGCCAGTCTCGGGCTCGAGGTCGCCATCACTGAGCTTGACATCGTCGGCGCGTCTGCGAACGATTACACTACAGTCCTCCGCGCCTGCCTCAACACCCCGCTTTGCGTCGGTATTACCAGCTGGGGTGTTGCTGATGTCGTAAGTATATGCTGCATTTCCCGGACATGAAGGGCTCATTTATTTTCGTCTCCGTATAGAACTCTTGGCGCGCAAGCAGCAACCCCCTGCTCTTCGACAACCAATACAGGCCCAAGGCTGCCTACACCGCTCTCATCAATGCTTTGTAATTTGTTTCATGTTAGTGGTGTTGTGGTTTGGAGATCACTTCGTCGAGCCAAGATCATAAAAGAAAGTTCAAGTATGACTCGAGATATTCCGAAATTATGATTATCACTCTCTTCACTTCCACTGTAATTTGTCCGATTGCGCCACATTGATCTACAATTCTTGACGAAAGTATGGTTATTATCCGAACGCGTCGCGAGAGGTGCCGACCCTTCCAGGAGAAGCGCGCAAAGGTCAGGAATGAATGCCAGGCGGAATATGCCACCGTCAAGACCTCGGGGTTGAGAGCTCAAAATGGAACTTGTTCTGCATATTCCGGCACGGCGGAGGCGCTCGCTGAAGACCTCTTTCCGTTTACCTGTGATTATTGTTACCCATACCTAAATCGGAGTCTGGAGCGGTTGTTCATGGAAGGATTCGATGGGATTTATTGCATTTTAACTTTAAAGAGCAATATCAAGCTCCCGAAGTAGTGAGTAGCCTCGGCTGAGATGAAATTTGAAACCTATCTTAACTAGGTAATTTCGGCTGCCGTGTGGCGCATGTCGATCAGCACTGCACGAAAGTGCGAAGATGACTGAACATCGCTGTCCGGCTGCCACAAAATCGGTCCGTGCCATTGGGGTCAAATATGGAGTTTCAAAAAAAAAAAAGCATACCCCGAGTCCGCAGCTTCTGAATGGTCAATTCACTTATCTCCGGCCCCTACCGAAAATATCGGTTAGCAACACACCGTAAAATCAAAAAAACAATGAACAGTTGAAACACCTTGAGTCTCGAAGCCTGCGCGATGCACAATGCATACTACTTCTGCGAACCTCTTGTCACTGTCACTGATTCACTCAGGCTTCGCGATGCTGATCTGCAAGCTGCTTCTCGAGGCGCGGGTGCTAAGACACCCGGGGCGTTGACAGCGATAATGACTGAATTGCCTACGGGAACATTGTTGAATTCTCGATGTTACTCTAGATTCTAGATTTCGGACGGAAGGGGTGTTTGATAGCCACGTTTCGCGAGGTCAGAGGTTGTATGTAGAAAACGTCTGATAATTTCAGTGACACCGTGTACATGTGTTGCCCGAACATAGAAAATTCCCAGATGGCGTTAAGTCGAAACCACGGAGTCGGGAAGCGCCGGCTTTATCTGGCATCTTTTGCCCGGTAGAGGCAGCTATATCCTGTGCACGGCGACCCCTCAGGAGTCTGCCCGTGCGCGGTGATTCAGCGACAGTACAGCCGATTCGAAGAAGATAGGCAAAGAAGTATCGGTCAACCGCAGCCCCAACCCAAGCCCTGATATTTCTTGTCGCCAGTCTGCTTCGGAGGGGCTCCTGGCGCGTGGAAGAAAATACTACGACTTTATGCCAGTCATAATCCATTCACGTAGACAATAGGTAGCGCCGGCCGATGCGTTCATCCATCGCGCAAACTCCAAGAATAGCTGTCGGGTGGGAGACTGGGAGACTAGGAAATGGCGCTGCTGCCACGGCAGTGCTATCATCGCGGAGACGGAGTAGACGAGTCTAGGTTTAGAGCGCCAGCCTACCAGTGTGACGGAGTGTGGGTACATGTCGACCGTCGGCGGTGGTGGGTATTACGATAGCACAGTGACTTACCTCCCCCGCCTCGACGCCGCGATGGTCGTCCCGAAGAAGGAGAAGAAGCTTCCCCCCGCTTCTCTCCATGCAAGAACTCCATGAGCTGACTGAGGAAGCAAGTTGGTCTGTTTGTTGCTTTTGATAATGGATCTGGCTGGCATGACGTTCTCCAAATACATAGATTGTCCCTGTGTGGGTTTCTAGATCTCTGGACGAGAAAGACATAGGGTTGTATGGATAAAACGGCGCCTGTAAGTATGACCACCGTCACCGAGAAGATATTTCCGTCGCACCGAAAATAACATCCGCCACGAAGGACTTGAACACCCGTGCCTCAGGATTTAAACCATGCATAGAAGAGCTTAGAACTTAGCAACCGTTTTCCTGTATCCAGGCCACTCGTGATAGGTTCACTAGGGTAAATATCAGGCAGGGCCAATGAGAGATGCACGGAAGAAAGGATCGCAGTCGGAGTCGGGCGCATGCATGGAAACGCGTCGTCGTTGCTCGGAGTACGCGCTCTGCTACTCGTACGAGTATGATGTGATGATGTGAGTGTCCAAGAGGGTACTAGCGCCCTGAAGACGCTTGGCGCTTGGGCGTTCAATCAGCCATTGATATCCTTTCCAGAGAAATTCGCTGGCAGCTGCTTTCTGCGTAGAAGGGAAGGAGAGAGATGAGGCTAGTAGTCACGGCTGGGTCGATAGGAGAAGGGATAGGTGCTGCGCGGTGGAGAGTTGGTTGCAAGGTCACAGGAGACGAGATAATACTCGATGGTCCCTGACGCGGACGCATGATGTCGATGAGGAGCGGATCAGACCTCCCCAGCAGAATCTAGCCGAGACGCTACCCGACGACGAGCTTGGGTGCTCCGATGTGTGCCCCTGTCGTCTCGACCGAGTTCACCCAGAGTATCACCTAGGTATCGCCTACTTGGACAAACGGGCGTATAGAGTACTTAGAAGTGTTAGGTGAGAAGGCGACATCGAGGCGGGGGTTGTACTCGAGGAATGTGTGGGTTACTTACTGGCCCCGAGAGCCTCTAGTAAGAACTTAAGAACCATAAGGATTTAAAAGACGCGTCGCGACGCGCGAATAAATCACCGGGGCATCTTTACGACTTGAAGACCGGCCGCACCTCTTGGGTCTTGAGGTCTTGAGGCTTGAGCTTGAATCCTGAGAAATGCGAGTAAATAGTGAGCAACCGTCCTTATGCACCACTCCTTTACGCGCCGCGACGCGTCAATGTGACTGTGGAATTAATTTGACGCCCGTATGGTGCCAGTGATCCGGGATATAAACACCACGGCCTAAGGAACTGAGGGGAGTCGGCTGGTGATCATCGTTGGGGCGTCCGGGATCCACAGGAGACGCGTACCTCGGAGGATTGGCAATCGCGGTCCTTCAGGAGGTACGAGATCTCAAAGAGGGGAGATTAGCTCTACGGATCGACTTTGAGTTTTGCATAAAACCCTGCTGTGGTGAACTTACCTGTCGGGGTTTGTCAAAAGGCTGGGGCCTAATATTATGGCCGTCCTCAAAAATAAGTAAACGGACGTGCGATATCGTCGGCGGCGCTTTTGGAATTGGAAGTGGTTGATAGCTGGACTAAAGTCGGGCTGGAGGGCCGAGAGCAAGAGAAATGATACCGTGGCGTAACGCTGTTGGCGACCGAAATTGTGGCGGGGGAATGGGGATTGGTAAAACCTCCAGTGGGATCGGAACACTGGGCGTTGTCGATGTTGTCGATGTTGTAGACCAGTGTTGACGTGTTTGCGACGTGTTTGAGTCGTCGACGCAGGACGCACAGCGTGATATCATGATGATATCGACGTCTCGATTTGGTTTGGAACAGTGAGGTGAGATGGAGTGGCGCGGCGTGGGGTTTATAGCGCTCCCACTGAGGACGATGACTCGCTCGACTGCGAAATGGACGATGTCTGCATGATGATGGAGATGACAGCATCAGCTCTCGGGCAGTGCCTTTAAATTTGGGGCACACACCGTCTGGATTGTATGCACTCCATGCATACCACGCCCACTCGGAGTAGTTTGAGTTATTGCGAGCGCTGGTGTCACAATAATAGTAGCAAACCTGAAGAAGGAACCATTTGGGTTCATGACTCGAGGTGGCATGTCCATCCACAAGGTGTCAATAGTCAACATATTAGGACCACATGTTGTGGGCGGTCGTCCACACGCAGAGTCATCCTCAATATAGTGTTGTTGTTATCGTTGTGTCGAAGGTGGGAAGGACGCGTCCCATCAACCCATTGTCCGCCAGAACGAGTGCATACCCCAGGCGTCGAATAATAAGAACTGCACGGCCGAATGATGTATCGATATCGATGCAACATCGCGATCAACGCGTTGATGAGCGTGAGCAGTAGTGGCTCTTCTCGACGCGTCAGGGAAGGGCCACACTATAATATAAGCGCGACGCGACGCGTCTACGCGATGTGATGGGTTCCTACTGACAATGGGCTCTGGACACACAATGGCTTGTGCCCAGGGAAGTCTGTGATATCCCTGGTGCTCGTTTGACGCGTCCCGGCTAAGGCCCCAGTCCGGGCAAGGGGCAGCCGGCTGGGCGTGACACTGACAAGCAGCTGGACCAGAGATGGACGCGTCGGGAACGTATCGACGCGTTTCCACGCGTCCTAAGCGTGATGGCGGGTCTGATGGAGCGTTCGACGCGTCGGGATGGGGCGCTAGCGCGTATCCGAGCAGAGCGTAGACGTAGGGCAGTTGTTACGCCGACGCGTGATGGCACACATTCACGTCTCTACGTACTTGTAGTGCATTGGACACTCGGATGGCAGTCCGATTGTAATGCTTCGCACAAGGTATGAACTGCGGTGTGACGGGGTGTATGCGTATGTAGTGGTGTACTCGGGAACGTTACGGCGTGAAAGGGATAACGCCGCACACACGCAGAAACAACGCGGAAACACCGCGGCATAACGCGCGTTTTCCACGCGTCATGGAGAAGAGGGGTTTACGGCAGGGTGGACGAAAAGGGCGGAGAGGAGTCGCCACGGTGACTCATGAAGTTTCCAGGCATGCGGGTGGTGGTGGGAACGGGGTGAATGAAGCGGAGTCACTATTCGGCGGGACGCTTGTTGTGACTAGAGAGAGGACAATGGGCCGGGCTGGTGCGCTGAGCAAGGAGTGTTCACCTTGTTGCTTTGAGGGAGCCTCGTGTTGCAGTGAGGAGAGCCGGTAGCCTCGTGGCTTGGCGAGGAAGAGGGGCCGGAAGCGGAAGCGGGATGCCATATAAGGGAAAAGGGAAGATCAGAAGTACGCTGATACCGTTCCAAGCAATATGGTGCGGATGGGGTTCTGAGGGATATCCCGCCTTGATGGTATACCCGCTTGCTTATTTTCCATTTTAGGCCTGCACGATGGCCTTCGTTCCTGCCCCGCTCCGTGTCTTTCTCTGCTATTTTCCACGTCCTTCCGCTTCCCCTCGTTCTTCGCAGAAACAAAGGACATCAAAAGAGCGAGGGATTGCAGCGACTATGAGAGGAAACGAGAACCATGGCAGATCGAAATGCTCACCACACGAGTGAAAGAGAACCCTCGGAAGATCAAGGTCATTTGCCAACGTGGAAAAGAAGTGACAGCATGCTGCTCGTTATCTGTCTCGATCACGATTGCGCGAGATCGATACCCATGAAACGACTTCCGGTCCACTGGGAACGTCCCATCGAAGAGAAGATGAAGCTCCGTCTAAACTTGAATACGATAGGGAGATTGTGTGCATCACAACCTTTGGCTGCAGCCGGCATGGCGGGAGAGCACGAGAATGTGACTAGATGTTGCTCGTTATCGGTCTCGCGATCGGCCAGGAGGTGGTCAATGAAGGAGTCAGACGAGTGAATGGAGCCTGTGAAGACAAGATGAGGGTGGAGTTGGAGGCGATGGCGGAAGGGACGGATTGCATGGTATGCATGTGCGCGGGAAGACGGGTAGCATAGGCCATGGAGGGCACGGAATGGCAGAGGCCGAGATATGAGCATGGCGAGGACGCAGCAGGGAGGATCGACGGGGAAGAGACTGCCCACGATGAGGGTGAGGACGTCGAGCGAAGGCTTTGTGGGCTTTCACAACAACTTCGAGGCGAGGTGCGCAGCAGCTCATTTTCTGAGACATAAAGACGTGACAGAGTAGCTAGCCCATCACAAAGGATGAGAGCTACCGTGCGCGCGTCGGAGCAGCACAGAATCGACAGCTGCGCTTCGGATCGAGGTGCGATGGGCGCGGTGAGTGTGAGAGGGGGAGCGAGGAGCGAGGAGCGAAGCGGAGGCTCAAGAAGGAATGGGGGAACGAGGAGGGGCGCAGACGATTGAAGGGATCGTGAGATCGCGAGACGAAGATGGACCCGATAGTTGGATTAATTCGGAGATCGTGATGATCTCAGAGGGATAGGGTGGACCAAGAGAGTTAGTTATGGCGGCGCCGTATGAGAGGAGGAAAGGTAAACGCACCGCCGCACCTAGTCCTTTACTCGAAGAGCTGTCACCGTGTCAACCTTCTACAAATCCTGCTGAGCGAGCATGGATTGAGAAGTTTGAATGGGAGACTCAGATAGGTGGTGCTGGCTCGCTTAGCTGTGTAGAAGGATTGGATATGGGACGTTCGAACTGGACGGAAGGGAGTGGTAGGCGAAAGAAGATGACTCCGAGTCCCAGTCGACGCCGACAACAGAGCGGCGACGTGACCGTGGGATCTTATTGGTCATTGCAGGCCTTCGGTCAGCCACGACTCTTCCCTCCCGCCTCCACGGTCCTCTCAACGCTTTTCGTCCCACCGGTGAACTCTCCATACCACTACGCTTCATACCATCGTCCACATAATCAGTCCGTCTACTCAATTCTCTCGAACTCCCAAAAATCGACGATCTACTGCATCACTTCGGGCCATGGCTTCGCATACACATCTGCGAGATGGCCTAGTGGCGAAACGGGGGCGATCTGTAGGGCGGATTCAGCTGGTGAGCACGGTATGTATCTTCTGCACGTTTCTTTCAGATTGAAGGCCATCTCTTCATCGATCTCGCATCTAGTACATCGATCGCGAATGTTTGTCTCCAGTAGCGGCGTTCGCATCCCTCCTTCATCTCTGCCTATTACGATGCCCCTCCTAGCTCCCACTTTGCATTACCTTGTCAACTAACCAATCACCAACCGTGCACCTTCTACCTCTGATACCGCAGGATCGATAACGAGCAGCGACCTCCTCCGTCATT
Organism: Agrocybe chaxingu; assembly: GCA_027627235.1. NCBI lineage: Eukaryota > Fungi > Basidiomycota > Agaricomycetes > Agaricales > Agrocybaceae > Agrocybe > Agrocybe chaxingu. Next base: position 4,419 of record JANKHO010001154.1, on the reverse strand, counting down.
CCCGTGTACACCATCAATCTCGTTGTTTCCAGACCCGATCTCTTCCTGTGGGTCTTCGTCGACGCTTTATCGCAGAGGTCTCGCTGTTGTTTTTTTATAGCATGTCCAGGATACATGCAGCCTCAACTAGGATACCGCCGTCTCTGTGTACAGGTGTCTCGAGAACACGATTATCTATGGCTACGGCACAATGTGAAGTATGCGATCACGCCTTTTTCCTCCACTTCAATTGCTCGACTTGTCTTCATAGCCGCGTCTATTGACCCTCACCACCTCTTCGACGCTTCGCCGTCTCCACCCATCTCCCCTCTTCTGATCTCCCTCCACTCCTCCGAGCCAGGGAAGGCCAGATTTGATCGACGGAGCGAGCGGCGCTGCCTGCAGGCATCCACAGTTACGATTGCCCTCATCTTCTCTGATCAAGATGTAGGATCGCTCTCGTGACAGTGGTAGTAAACCTTTGCTTGTCAGCCTGCCCGTTCCTCGTTTCTCTTATCGCTTTCCTCCGGACCCACCCCGTCGAGTGCTTCTCCTTCTTTCGTTCAGGAGCCAACATCTGCTTCATCTAACAGAAGATCACACCGCCCTTCAACTTCGAGACTCGTCGTCCCCCGAAATCCTCTAGCTCATTATACGTAGTCGATAAACCCTCCGTCTCTCCGTTTCACGGCCGGAGTCGCACGTCCAGGAGGCAAGAGCATGTTGGTTGGGAAGATTGCATCTATCCACGCTCCAGCAGGTGGGTATCTCGTACCCGTTGTCAGCTGTGACTGGATATAATATTCCTGGTCCCGCCTTCGTGCTCTTTTTCGCCCTGTGGCCACCGAGGCGAAGGCAAACGTGCGCTCTCGAGGATGTCGTGTCCTTCTGGTCCATAATATTTACTGTCCTCTTTCTCATCTTTCCATCCACCCTCCACTCGTGTTGATCTCGCAGAGAGCACAGAGCATGCGCCGAGAAAGGGATATTCTATCCAAACTGGAACTCGCTCGCATCTGTGGACGTCAGCGGTTCCGGCTGGATATCGAGAATGATGCGTCTTCCCTCTTTCGGGTCATGCTCTCTCCCCAAAGACTCGGGATATGTATGGAGTGGGAGATAGGGTGGGTGTTTGTGCATTTAAATGCACTAGTATGTATGAACATGAATACACTCTGAAAGTTTGCACGTGAACGGTCAGGCGATTCCCCCAGAACTTCAAGGTCCAGCCTTGGGTTCGCCCCAGGGTACCATTTTCAACCCTCCAAAAATTAAATGTATTCTCCCCAATTCTTGACGTTGCACATCTACCGAACCGTTATGCAGATTATAAACCACTTAAAAGGCTTTCCAAAGTGGCCGAGCTAGCCGTTGTGTAAGGACCCTGCTCGGAAGGTTGGGCTCGGTCGGAAGAATTGCCCACGGGGCGACGACGGATCGCCACATCCGCCAAATTCATTGCAAACTGCAATAATTAAGCGATGAATAGAGCACGAGACGACAGCCAAAAACCAAGGCGAAACGAACGCGCTCTAACTGGCAGCAGCGAACGAAAGAGGGGGCCAGGCCATACACAAGCAAAACGAGCATACAGAACCGATTCGTATATAACCTCGCTAAATATATCTCAAGGATATAGGAATACCTGAGAATGAATGCAAGGTAGACCGGAGGCTGGCATGCTCGTTTAATGTGTGGCCGGCTTGCACTGTGCTAGGGGTTGATTATGCGCTGAATGAATTCGGCATTTCAAATCCCAATGGATATTGACCTGTCAGCCGACGAGCCTACCTCGGAAGATGACAAAAAGGACACGGATGAAGAGACACATGTCCATTTGCTACCTCACGGTGTCTAAAAGACGCAATGGCCTGCAAAATGGACAGAGAGCGGCCGTCGTCATCCGTGTCCTGCTGCTCGTCTTTCGTGCTCAAGGAACCTGCGGGGGCATGTAGATTGAAGGCAAAATATGAACGAGAAATGGGAAGAATGGTATAACAAGGAAAGAATCGGGCAACAGCAAACGCATTTGTCGCGTCCGAGGACACTCTCCCCGGCGTAGGGATAGGGAGCATGCTGGTCTATCCCTTCAGCACCAATGTCCCGACGAACAAAGCAGAAGAGAGGTGCAGTGGTTATTCTGCAGCCGCGAAATGCTCTGGAGCGCGCCTTGGGCAAGCTCATGTGCGCCAGACCCATGAAACCATCGAACGCATCGAAAAGGGCGACGGCGATGGACGACACATTGTCGCTGAACAGAAACCAAGCTGCGCCTCGGTACGCGCTTCCAACGGGATGAACGGCGACGTGCTGAGAACGGGATCGACGATGAGTTAATGTCGTACGTGATCAGCCCAGGCGGGCAGAGGGCGAGTGGTCGATTACGACAACCCCGATACCAGGCGCACAGCGCCCACTCTCTCGGCCAGGTAGGAATGAAGACACCATGGGCGATAACCACCTCTCAAAGGATGAGGGTGGTAGCCTGTGTGTCGGATGTCACGGAGTCGGGAGCTGCGCGTCGGATCGAGACTGAATCGCTGGAGGTGCCGCGATATCCTGCTGGGCAGAGACATGCATGGAAAAGGGCGAAGGCGACGGTCCGCATTACGGAACTGCATGGAAGACAGCATGGCGACGAAGGCCATCTAACGAGATTGGCAGTGACATGGTGAGAGAAGAGGATCGACGACGAAGAGACTGCCGTCTGCGATCCAAACAGGAGCGGAAGCGGGTGTGAGGCATTTGGCCACGAAAATAGGATCCGAGACGCGCAGCGCCTACAGGTTCCTGCATCAGCGAGACATGACATGTATGACAAATGACGACGCCTCGCAAAGGACGAGGGAGGCCGTCAGGGTGTCAGGACTGCACAGAAGCGGGCGCTGCGCGTCGGATTGGGACCAAGTCGTCTGAGGTACCCACAGATTAGGATGGGGAGAGAGGAGAAGGGCGGAAAGGCCAGGGGTTGACGCGGACGTTAGGGCTTAGAGATGCCAGGCGAGAAGAGAGGACAGGACCGAGGGGGGTGGACCGTCAAAAGATCACAAACGGAAGGTGCGATCATTGTAATCTGCGAGACGATTGAAGATTTACAAGCATGGCGTGCTATCAGAGAGGAAGAAAGACGCACCAACACGGACCTGACCCCAAAGATCTGAGTCCATCACCGCCAACCCAGCCCTACACAGAACCGTTTTCTAGCTCTCGAATCTTGCGGAGGGAAGGATCATCACAAATATGTGTGTTCGTGTAGCTGATTGGCGATGTTGGATGGCCCTGGCGTGCAGAAGTGTATGAGTCCTCTTGAATAACTTGAACCTGGAGATGGCGATGGATGAAGGATTCAAGGAAAGCCAACAGGCGATTACGTGACCGTGGGATCCTCTCGTCATTTTCTGGGCTCCGAGCCCGCCAGAGTCTTCTCATCGACTTCTCATCGATCCACCACCACCCTCTCGCTGTCTCCAAGGCATTCACGGCCTTCTGCACTCTCGACTCTTCCAAACGCTTCTGCGTTACCTATCCCTCTCGCCTACGCAGCCCCACCAAGCTCTCTCAAAAGTCGATCGAGATCCCCATCAACGCGACATTATGCCCTGGAAGACGACCGAGGGGTGGAATGGGGTGTAAGGAGGGCGAGCTGTATGAAGGAGGCATTTGGTGCGTATGTCCTATCCATCAGCTTGTTCCTGTCCGACTGCTGTTCACATCGACTTCGACTTCCCGACAAGCCAGCTACATGGCCACTCGCATCTGGCGTTCCGACCTCGAAGGTTCGTCTCTAGTAACGGCCCCGCAGCCTTTGACATCTTTCCATATAACTCGTATTTGGCGTCCCTCCTCCCCTCTCCCGCACCTGTGGCACATCATAAGACCGATAACGAGTGGCAGCGCCTTTTCCATACCCATGTTGATTGTCACCCTCGTTTCCTCGAGGCTTGGCTTAGCTTCTGTCGGTTCCCCCCAAAAAAGGCGCTCGCTGCTCGTTTCGTGTTGGTGTGCCTCTCGTGCAGCCTCTCACCTCGTTCTCGGTGTCCCCTTCTCTCTCTTCCCATCTGCTACCACCATTCCATCTACACATTATGCGCAGTGGTTTGGATGACGCGAGCGGGTACTTCATCATACTTTTTTGAAACTCAAGCCGCGTTCGATCTTTCGTAGGGATGGCGGGCTCCTAGCTTCAGTTTTTGTTGGACTTCACACGTGTCTGCCTCCTTTCCTTTGCCCCTCTCCAAGAACGATACGATTCGTCCTCTGCTTCATCCGCCCGCCCCCGTAATTCTTCGATATCCGACCTGGAAGGAAAAGAACTGCGCATGTTCCAACGCAATTCCTCACTCGAGATAATGGGCATTCTTGCTCTTTCATCACGATGAGGATTTTAGAGTTACAGCGCTTCTCCTTTTCCTTCCATCTACCGGACATATCACTGCAAGC
>JANKHO010001153.1:0-11594 GCA_027627235.1 Agrocybe chaxingu | reverse complement strand
CCCCCGTTGCTCGTGGCACTGGGCCCACAGGTGACGGTTTGCACGTCCTCAGACCCCGTTGGCCGTCCGTCTGAGTTGAAGTTCGCCCCGAATGTCTGGCCCGCCCAGGTGATGTTGCCCTTTTGCGACACGCTACTAGCATGCAGGATCCTGGAACGAGGTTAGCTAGAGCTAAGTTGGCACGGCACAAGCGGGTATACTGACTTGACCTGCACTTGGCTAGGCACCTGAGCGTCCGAGAGGCCGAGATCGACGCTGATGTCACTCGCTCCAGTGCTGTCGGAGACAAAGTTGATCAAGAGGACTCGGGCAAGGTTTCCATTCTCCCAGATCCCGTAGCTAGGGGTGTAGGTGTTATTTCCGTTAGCCAGCAGGTCCATGACGCGAGATGTATTGGTTGCGCCAAGGGCTTCGGTGACGACAAGGGCGGAGTAATAGATCGGGCCGACAGTCCATTGGTTATACGTGCTCTGATTCGTAGGTGGCGCTAGAAGGATTTGAGAAAAGGCTTCAACCACATGAATAACGTACGAGTAAAGGGGTTATACGACACGCTTTGCCCACCAACGTGGAAGAGAGCGCCAGAAAACCCCACGGCCGCCATCTGCATCGCATAGTCGATACCCCACAATGCAGCTCCGAAGGCATCGCTCAGACCAGGGAAACCGCCGCACGATGCTGTGTTTGTCTCGAACATCAGGAGAGGTTTGCCTTTTTGTTGCGCAATCTGGCATGAATTGATGTATGAGGAAACGAGGTTGAGGGCTGAATCGTGTACAAGGAAGCCCGGGAAGACGTCGGATGCGTTGACGACGGCTATACCTGAATTCGGGAATTTGGCACCACAGTTGTCCGTTGGATACCTGTAGAGCATGTTGAGTCAAGGATAAATTCAACACTAAGACCTTGCTCACTTACCGTTCGACAGAAAGGAATGCAAGATTTGCTGAATAAGCATCGATGAACCCCGTGTTCCACACTTCCTCTGGCGTCCAAGTTGTCGAAACGCTGGGACCGATCAATAGGTTCTTGATCGGAATGTCGGAGTCCGCATTAACTGTATCTATGAGAATCGCGAATTCCCCGAAATAGTCGAAGGGTCCGTATGTCTAAGGAGGAGGTAAGCCAAGGAGTGGTTCATCGTGCTACGGGCATACCATATTGCGATGGAAATGAGCAGCGTATAAGTCAGGTTCGTTTGCTGCTTGCAATCCAATAAGCTTGCCTCCTAGAATTTGTTGGCCTTGTTCCGCGATAGCGAGGTTGAAGGGCGTAGTGTTGAAGAACGGGATGCCTAAGTGCCATTTGATGTTTACAAGCGACGAGATGTTGCTGAGCATGTAGAGTAGTTCCGGGGTATAGATCAGCGGAGGGGTTTGGGTCTAATGAACTTGTTCAGTAGATAGATGGAATACACAACAGGCTCGGCTTACTGGGTTAGTGATGCCACTATAATCTTTCTCAAGAATTCGTCCGTCCGGAGTGTTAGGAACCAACACTGCAGTCTCTTGGGTATTTCCACCAACACGTATGTGAACTTGTCCTCCTCTCGATTGAAGATTGGCCATGAGGTTCAGAAAGGGAACTTGGAGAACAGAGCTAGCGCCAGGTGCAAAGTGAAAATTTGTATAACATGGCTTCAGAGAACAACGTACGCGTTCTTTCCCACTATTACGAACAGTAACATGCCAGTGGTGAGCCCTGACGAGGTCATAATCTTTGAGGAACGCACCACTCACAAACTTGGTTTACAACTGACATCTCGATCGAAAACCCAAAGAAGGACCCATTCTGCGTGATCGATGCACCATTCGGAACGGCGTTCGTTAACTGTAACGCAAATGAGGTGGGAACTACACTCGGGCCCGGCGGTGCAGGGGCCTGCAGCGTAGTGGGGTCATATGCTGACAGCCCTGTGTAAGCCGCACCCGCACTTGTGGTTGTAGCAGCATTGAGAGGCGTCTGCCCGTTGACGTAGTAGATGGTGACGGCGAGACATGGTTGGAGGTGAGAGAGAAGAAGGATGCCAAGAGCTAGTGCTGTGCCCAGGCATGTTGGGAATATCATATTTGGTATGTCCGTGATGTGCCAAGACACCAAGCCTGTCCTCTGCCAAGACTCTGTGGTAATGCCTCTGTGAAAGCCAAAGAAAAGGTCGTTAGATGACGAAAAGAGTGGTATAAACGGTCGAAATTTTAGAAAAAGAGTAGGGGAGCTGATATAGTGATGAGAAAAGCGCAGTAGATAAACTTGTTGACGTTGCATGCCCCTGCTTTACCACGATGTGCGGATAAGGCAGGACGTGCTATTTATATCCTGGACTGAACGACCTTAAAAAAAGCCCTCCTACCCAGTACATTGAGAGATTTTGGATAGGAAAATATCTGAATACATGTATTGTCGGCTATATTTTGGATTCTTTGTTGACGTTGGGCAGCTAGCTACTAGAGTATCCAACATTCTGCAGCTGTTGCAAAAATATATTGACACCTCTGGAGCCACCTGAGCAGGACACATCCAATGTAAATAAGCGGGAAAAAAACCTGTAATATCTATTATGCACAATAAGGGTGGTTCACTTGCATTTGCTTTATTTTTCTTCCTGGGTCCAATGAGCGTGACCTTATAAGTAAGACAGTTTACTATATCGGGTTGACCACTACTCCGGCTAGAGCAGAGGGGTGATGCTTCAGCATTATCTCTGTCGCGATATCCCTCAACTACACCGTAGCCTCCTTTGGCGATACCCCCACCCCAACACCTGTACGACTTGAGGACAAGAGGGACCAGATCCTTGGCCGAACGTCATGACGCGCCAAGCCAAGGCACCTTCGACATCACGGCATTCTGCAACCTTCATCGTTTCATTCATCATCCAACAGCTCGCCTTTGTGCAAACATGCACGGCAGTGACGGTTTATTATCAGGCAGGCCAGAAACCATTGGGGGGGACTGCAACGGACACAGGCGTCGCGGCAAGGTATACTGGGGCGGCTGCATACAACCCTACAACCCTCAACCCGCCTCCACCGCCAGGGCCCGATGCCCTTCCCACTCAGTTTGCTATGCAGTTTAGCAATGCCGTCCCGCCTGGCGCGTCAATACCCCAAAGTGGCGCATTCTTTGGATTCTCGATAGAAATGTCGGTTGTGAACCAAGTTCGTGAGTCGCGTTTCTGCCTCCTTCACGCCTATGTTGAACTCTCGTTGTAGTGGGCAAGAATTCGTGAGGCATATCCTGCGTCTAACTATGTGTCAGCTGACAATTACGGTGAAACCTCGCCAGTTCCTTCATCCAGGTCCCGTTTCTCAACCTCATGGCCAATCTTCAGCAACGCTCTGGGCGGATTAACATTCGCGTTGGAGGAAACACCCAAGAAAGGGCGACACTCGTAGAAAACACGACGGACGGGCGGATTATAGAGAAAGATCTTGCAGGAATTATAAACCCGGTATGCGTCTCTCCCCGTTCTTTATTTTCTCATATTTATGAAGGAGCAACGTAGACACAAACGCCGCCCTTGGTGTTCACTCCAGAGCTTCTTCAGCTACTCCGAAACATCTCCAATCTTGTTAACGTGCGGTGGTATCTCGGTGTGCCCTTCAACGATACCTCCAACTTCCGTCTCGCTATCGCAGAGCGTGGTCAGCAAATCTTAGGCGACTATCTCATTGGGCTGCAAGCAGGAAACGAACCCGATCTCTACGTAGATCATGGGCATAGGCCACAGGTATATAAATTTCTGTCAATTCAATGTTGCATTAATAAATGCGTTGATAGGGCTATGGACCCTACGACTACTTTGGTGAATTCGGAATGCTCGTTCAGGCGATGGCAGGGGACGAGCATCTCGTGAATCGTGGTCTCCTCATTGGCCCCAACGTAAACTCAGGACCATGGAGTCCAGAAATGGTTTGGAATACCGGGTTTGTCGACGCTTATGCCAATAACCTGGCGTATCTGGCTGTAGAACAGTACGCAGTGATTTTCGTTCTATTTATTGAGGGCCCACTTTGATTTCCATTGGATCCCATTCAGCTATCCAACCGACAACTGTTACGCCCAATATGGTGTCGGAACACCGAGGGACCCACAGGAAACATTCCCGAACTACCTTAATCATACTGCGGGCCAGACTCTGATTGCTCCATATTTGAACTCCAGCGCTTACGCTCAGACGAAAGGGAAGCCGCTTCTCATGTTTGAAACCAACAGCGCGTCTTGCGGTGGGTTCGTCGGCATCAGTGATAGTTTCGGCGCCGCCCTGTGGGGATTGGACTATGGTATGCAAATGGCGTACTCAAACTTCTCGGGAGCTCTATTCCACATTGGGGGGCAAAACGTCTATTATAATCCTTTTACTCGTAAGTGTCCTGCCTCTCTGTGATTTTGGGTCCGATGTTTATCTTGATACAAGCACCCCCAACGAATCAGAGCACCTTCAGACAGTGGACCGTCGGCCCGATTTACTACTCGGCGCTTGTTATAGCTGAGGCTCTTGGACCCTCCAACACGACTCAAGTCCTCGATATGTCTGCAAACAACAATAACATCTATTCTCCGGTCTACGGGATTTACGAACATGGAAACCTTGTTCGGGCGCTTCTCTTCAACTACGTGACAGATAGTACCGGGGCGAGCGACCTCAATGTTGAATTGAACCTCTCGGGGACCCAAGTTTCGGGAGAGGTCCAAGTCAAGTATGTCTTCATCCCTTCTCTATAAGCCGCTCAAGATCTGAGATTTCCTTCAGATACCTCCTCGCGTCGAGCGTCTCGCAAAAGGGCAACTTTACATGGGCGGGCCAAACGTTTGGTGGGATGTTCGACTCCGACGGGCGACCTATCGGAACCGAAAGCGTCCAGACCATCAGCTGCACCTCCCAGTCCTGCACGATCCACGTACCAGCCCCAGGCGCGGCCTTGGTATTCTTATACCCGTCCTCGCGTTCAGATACGGCGGGAGCGCCGAGTCAAACGTTTTCTACAAGCGCACGCACGAACACGCATAATACAGCGACGGTCGACCCTTCCGTTCTGGCCACATCTAACGGGCATAGCGGGATGGACAACAAGTTGGGAAGCACGAGCGAGGGAAGCGTCAGTTCTGCTGAAACCCGGTATGAACTATTCATTGGCAGCGCCTTGTCGTTGGTGCTGAGCGTCGTTGCGGGTTGGGCGCTTATTCTTGGGCTGACATGATTGTGGTGAACTTCTTACGAATTTAGACTCGCACTTTCATCCTGTAGCTTTATTGTCTCTGTAGACTGTATTTCTGTGTATTTTATGTATGATTCGTAATTCTTTTTGTGACAGAACTCGATAAAACCCAGAATATATGAGTACAAAGCTCTATCATGGCATATGTATAGATTCGGAAAATAATCAATAGCTAGAGACGTATCCATCATCAAGAGTGAAACTGAGGTATGATCGAAAAGAGGTCGTCGAGGTTGCCGAAATGCACCCATTTAGACAGCGACTCCGATGTATCATGAAAGATGAAGCGAGTTTCGCTGGCTCCTGTGAACATGGCGCAAGCGCACTCGTACTGCTCCTCTACGATCTTGGAGCCACGAGCAACACCAACGCTGGCCACGAAAATGCGAAATTCCCAACCCGGAAGATCATTCCCGTCTCCAGAAACGCGCTGATTAGGTATGTCAAATTCCATCCGAGAAAACAACTCGGTGCTCAAAGGCGATCCGACTGCGTTCAGGTACGCCTCCTTCAGAGTGAGGATCATATTTAAGCGCTTAAGAACAACGTCGTCTGTATTCCCCAGGATGCTGTTAATCTCGAATAGTGTTAACTGGAGACACTGGTCAGGTCAATTGGAGGGTGTAAAGTAAGAATAGCGCCGGACCTTATGGTGTAATCTTGAAAAATATTCCTCCACCAATATTCCGTCCGGTTCTACCTTGATCTGCTTGATTCCAAGTCCGATATTTGCCACTGCCTCACTCTGTCCCTGGGCAATTGCTATCCCACAGAGCGAGTTCTTGAACGAAAGGTGATAGCCTACGCCGTAAGGGGTCCGCTCCCCGAGGTAGCCAACCTATATCTGTCAGGACGTGTGATGGAGTGGAAAGAGTGAACATACGAGTTCTATCCAGTGCTTCCCTCTCTTCGTGACGTGATCTATCCAGTGGCCTCGTGGAACGCGGCCTTTGAACATTAGGAGCAATGGCAGGAGACGGGTTGCCAGCATACCTACGAACAGGGAGTGAGTAAATCCTTTTTTGCCTGCCAGATACATAGCGTATATCTGAATTTGAATGAAGTTGAAGGGCACTTACGAAATGAATCAGGATTATTAGGCTCATACTTCATTTCGGGTGCATCCTTCAATGGAAAGCATTCCCCTACTGCGTGATAGACCACATCATATTCCTAGGCCACAAGGTGAGTTTCATGCATGAAGACGCACGGCTGTTGAGTACCCGCGGTTCATGGTTAGCATCCACACCATGATATTGAATCCGGGCTGCGCCATTGCTGTAGGTTTCGTAGAGTATATGATAGTAGAGAAATGCGAGTGGAGATGTGCTCTTTGTCTTTTATAAATTTGTGCCGCATGTGGGCGTCTGCAAACCTTTGGTCTGCAATACAAATGTCGCCAAATTGGGCCGGGAGGTCTATAAAGGATGGAGAATATCTCTTCATCCATTTCCTGTCAATGCAACCTTTCAACCCAGTTGGGCACAAGAAGATACTTGGCGTCATGGCTTACTTCTCTGGGTGTTCAAAGAAGACATGCGGCAACAATGGCATGTGGGGTTGTCAGCAGGGTCATTTGATGTTCGTTCTCGGGGGACCCTCGGCCAACGTTGCAACTCAACTTCAAGCGCCACAGAATACCTACAGGCTAGCGCAACGTTCTGAAGGGTGTAGTAGGGTGCGATGTATGAGAAATCTCTGGCCTCGGCGATTTGATTATTCCCGGGCCGCTCCGCCACAATTTCCAATAATGTAAGTACATTTTTACTAACGTTCCATGGTACAGCGACGTGTCATCAGTAATCGACATGTTTGCCGTTGAATTATGTAGGGACATCCAGACGCTGAACGGGTTTTGGCTATCCGAGCGTGAAGGGTCTCGACGCGGCGACGCTCAATGGACGCCCCTAATTCGGCGGCCGGCGTTCGGCAATTAGTTCACCGTGCCTGCAGCTTTTCTGAATTTAAACACCTGCACCAGAGCATGTCCTTCCCCACATCATTCCCCACAGTGGGGAAGCCATGTCGTCGATGCCGAAACTTCAACATGACACGAATGCGCAGACGGAACTCGACATGTCCAATGCTAGGACGGCTTCGACGGTGTCTGTTGAGAACGTACGGGACTTCCTCCATCGTGAGTCTACTACGTAGTGTCAACTGCAGCCATCTCTAATGCCTTTCAGATGGAAGATCTGCGTGGGAGACCCGTAGAAGAATTGTCGGCGTCCTCGAGAACGATCCTGTCTTCGATAAGACAAGGAGAGAGTTCTTGACAAGGACCGAGAAGTACGAACGTGGTCTAGTGCTCACGAACCGGGTGTACGAGCTGCAGACGATTCACAATTGGGACGAGCGGGAGGTGCAGGTTGCCTTCTCGAGCATTGACGAACAGTTGTCCATTGGGTTGCACAACATTGGTGAGTCCCTCCTCGAATTCTGCTCCTGCTGGTGTTGACATGCTTCCAGCGTTCCAGCCGGTATTCATGCTCCAGGGAGGGCCGACATTGGTCAAGAGGTATGGTCCTCTCATCGCGACACGCGCCATCTTCGGTTGTTATATGCAAACCGAGCTTGGTCATGGCACGAACGTCTCGAGCTTGGAGACGACCGCGACTTACATCCCAGAAACCAAGGAGTTCGAAATCCATTCTCCGACGATAACAAGCAGCAAGTGGTGGATTGGAGCTCTGGGGAAGACAGCGACCCACGGAGTCGTCCAGGCCAAGCTAATTCTCCCAGGCGGGAAGGATGTGGGACCCCACTTGTTTTTCGTGCAGCTGCGATCCCTACGTACGTCGGCACTCCTTCCTTCAGTAGTCTCACCAATGTGTCTTCAGATGACCATTCGTTAATGCCTGGGGTTACAACTGGAGATATTGGCCCGAAGTCGAACGGTGGCTTCGCTCCTACCGATAATGGTTTTGCTCGATTCGACCACGTTCGAATCCCGAAAGAGAACATGCTCTCTGGATTTGCCAGTGTCACGGACGATGGTCGCTATCAGCAGCCCCCGCATGCGAAGTTGAGCTATGGCGGCGTATGTTATTTGCATTATCTCTGATCCACAAGCTAAATCTGGGACATAGATGCTTTACATTCGGGCAAAGTACGTCTTGGGGTGTAGTCTGCAATCGTTTGCTAACAGCAATTGGCAGCATGGTGACCGGCGGAGGATGGCTCATCGCCAAAGCTGCTACAGTAGCCATTCGCTATGCCACTGTCCGTCGACAAGGCGAACGAGGGCCAGATGGCTTGGAGAAGCAAATCGTCTCATATCCTTCTGTCTATTACCGCCTTCTTCCCATCCTCTCGCGGGCGTACATGTTCATTCAGTTGGGAAAGACCCTGGCGAAGGCTTTCGATACGATGGCCAGCAGGCTCAAGAAGGGTGACGCCTCCCTCCTTGCCGAAATGCACGCCACCACGAGCGGGCTCAAGGTGTATGTCTCCAGCAACGGCGTAGCAGATATCGAGACCGCACGCAGATCGATGGGTGGACATGGGTACAGCGCGTTCTCCGGGCTCGGCCGTCTGTATGCGGACTATCTCCCGAGCGTCACGTACGAGGGCGACAACTTCGTGCTTGACCAGCAAGTTGTGCGGGCAGCGCTCAAGTCGTACCGTGCCGTCTTCGCTGCTGGCCCACCGAAGGTGGACTCGCTCTCGCCGTCGTCGGCTTACCTGAGATATCTTGTCAACCCTCCAGCCGTGCCCTCTGCCTTTGCGGAGAAGGAGTGGCGAGACCCTGTCACTTCAATTCTGGTGCTCGAACTACGTGCGGCACTTGTAGTGCGAGAGCTGGCGCAGAACGTGGACATCCAAGATGCCAGTGTAAACCAACGAGTGTCTAAGGCTGTTACGGAGGCCTTCGTGGCAACTCAGGTCGGCGACATGATCAAGAACGGACTGAAACTACCGGAGAATGACGGCAAGGTCGTCAGCAAAGTGTTCCTGCTTGTACGTCTCGCTCGTCTTCATAATGCGAAGATAACTCTTATAATTGGTTCCGTCCTTGAAGTATTTATTGACGACAGTCGAGGGTGGCCTAACTGACCTGCTCTCGTTCGGGGTGATTGGCCCGGGGTCTGGGTCTAAGTTACAAGATCCCACTCGCTCGTTACGCCTGGCGATCAAGAGTCTGTGCGAGGAGCTTCTGCCCGAGGCCATCGGTCTCACCGACGCGTTTGGGTTCACTGATTGGGAGCTGGACAGGTGATCACAGAAATATTTCCCTTGACTTTCTATTCACCGCTCGTTCTCTCTACAGTGCCCTTGGTGTGTATAATGGAAAGGTATACGAGGCTCTCTGGGAACGCGCTCAAAGCGAGCCGTTGAACCGGAGTGAGATACCCGCCGCTTATGAGGTGAGCATTCGCCCTCGAGTTGTACGTAATACTTCCCACTGATTATCAATCCAGCAGTCTATTAAGCCTATTCTTCAACGTGGGCAGAAGCTCGTAATGTTAGGGAAGGCGAAGCTCTGAATCATCGAAATTTGTATTGTCATCTGTAAACTTACTTGAATAAAGGGCTCATCTGACTGCGTGATGTGGAGGAAGGTTTGCCGCTCGAGGTTGCCTCCTCTTAGAAAGTTCAGTGAGCTTACATTTTATAAGACTAACCCTATTTTTGTATATTTCCTTGTCTCAACTGCAAGAAAAATGATGGTCAGCGCCGCTGCTTTTCGTTGCAGAGAAATGACGTCATGGGCGCTTAAGCCTAACGGCTTCAGCTGGGAGTACCCCATCTTCGTTGATTATCTCCCAGCGAAGATATAGGTATGACTTGTTGTCTGACGGAATAGAAACTCATGGAATTCATGCCTGTTGTCGGGTATGGCCACCATGAGGTGTGCACCGCTTATATCCATGCCGACTGGTAATTTTAGCCTCCCTTACTATATACCAGATTCCTCTGATTAGGCGGAGCATTGATGGAAAAAATGTCTTCTGAGCGAGTCCTCCAGGAATGATCGCGGTTCAGAGGAATGGATCTCCAGTCTTTCCTCATGCATAGCTTAGGCGCCCTAGTAATACGCGGGCAATTGTTCGTGGCCAAACCCGACGATAGATATTACATAATGGCATAGTTATGGCGTCGTGGCTGAGGGTCCAGGAGATCGTGCTTTTGGTAATGATTTGCAACCGTACAAGATAATCTGTTTCAGATGATCAGCTAGAGTTAGATCTCCTGCCACCCAAGCGGGCGTGAAGGGTTCCTTTTTTTTGAGTTTTGTGCTGGGAGGAGAGTAGATTATGATATACAGAAGTAAGGCAATGGGGAGCGCGAGCGTGGACTGTGAAGCCTTGCGGATGTCTTAATCGATCGATATATGCGCATAGAATGAGGTGCAGGCGTACCTTATGGCGATAATACTCGATCGAATACCTCGCAAGTAGGTACAAGACGCGCCTCGGGATCGGAGCGTCACTCATATAGCGAAGGTGCTGACGTGGACCGAGCTGATGGCATCTCCTCACACACCAAAGAAAGATGGAAGGACAACGAGTCCAAAATCTTCCCGGAGATTTTCCATCGAGCAGAGGCTGTGTCCGTTGGCTAAGCGAGGGGTGCTGTTCTGACAATTAAGCCGCGCAGGGTGGTAGTACCATCACAGTGATACACCGAGAAGCGTAGCCAACAGACAGAAACTCAGGGGGAAGAGGCGACTGAAGGGCTGTGGGCGTGAGTGGGAAGGTGGAGGGAAGATGGGGGAGGGGAGGAAAGAGGTTCTTTACCGAAGGGTCCTTTATATGTTTCGGATGGGGGGGATGCCGAGGCGCGCCGTGTCTATTTTTGGGGACTTCGGAGTCGGCACGCGGCGATCACGGCGACTGCGCCCGGAGACACCGCCTCACCCCACTGTTTTGGAGGCTGGATCACACTTTTGACGCCGCTTCACAATTTTAGGAAAGCGCGGAATTAGAGCAGAAGCTAAGAACAATTCATCCGTTTGGAAGGACCAAAGAGGGCCAATGGCGTTCGGGTCTGAGTATTGTCGGAATAAAGCAGGAAAATTTACACAAGGGATGCGTTCATTGTGTGGGTTCCGTGACGACGATACAAAGATGTTTTATTTAAGAGGTTGTAACGAACAACGATGCTATTTTTCTTTTCCTTGCCTTTGTCTCCAGATAAGGCAAGCGCGCCCGAAACGGTGTCCAAAAAGGGAATGCCTGAAATTTGAAGCCCGGCTGACCAAGACTTCCAGGTTGACCTCCTGCCATGCCCGTGAGCAAACCTACAAATCCGCCAACAGGGCTCCCAACGCCTCCCTCTTCAGTCTCCATCGGAAAAAAACCTATGAATTACCCTCCGACAACGCCAACAACGCCGCAAACGCAGCAGCAACAACCGAAGAGTGCCCGGGCG
>JANKHO010001152.1:0-11595 GCA_027627235.1 Agrocybe chaxingu | reverse complement strand
CATCAGGGCTACTTGATGGAACCTAAAGCTACAATGTACATGGACGGGGAAGAGGCAGGAGAGGTGGATGATCAGGCCTATGCTGCCATTGCAAGGCGAGTTTCTTGGGGTACGTACAATAAGTAGCTTAAGGCAGAAGCAACATATTTTCTAGTTGAAATTGAATACATAGATTTATTTTCTCCCTTCAATTAGAATGCATTGGAAATAGACTGAGCAGCAGCCAGAGCATGAGCCCATAACTCAATTCGACCTGCATCATCAGCACTATTTCTCCATGTTGCAACAGTTGCTTCCAACCAGTCAATGTCCTCTTGAGTGAAGGGATTATCAGGAGAGTCAACTCTGACTTCATTGAGGTGCTCTGGAGGCCCTGTCTGTCCAATCCAAGAAGTGTTCCCCTCATCAATGCCATTATTCAGCTGCTGAGACTCCAGAAGACGGTCCTCACGAAGGCCCTCCCAGTCAATTCCATAAACCTCTAGCTCTTCTGAGGACATCATCTCTTCAAGAGGATCACCTCGAACACCATGAACAAGCATGTCAAAACCAAACATATCACTGGGTGATCTGTTAGGTCCATCTCGAATCTGGATTCTGTGCTCATTCCAGGCTTCAGCAAAGAAGAGAAGATCGAAGTTGATGAGAGGAAGAAACAGGTGTTGGAGCAACCAGATGTGGCGCCAGTTATTGATGTCCAGTCCATGGCGAATTTCAAGAATGACAAATAGGTTTGCCCATGTAGCCCCAATCTGGGCTGTCATATCCACCCAGAGACGTTCAATGCGAACATTATGCACACTCCTGCCCACCCATGAATTTATAAGCTAGAACAATGAAAAAAATAACAAGGACACTTGCCTACCCCAAATATAGGAACCGCGATGTCCACCACGCCGGTCCTCCATCCAGGCTGCAACCAGGATGTTTTCCACACCATGATCTCCACGAAGTCGAGAGGGCACTCCATAAACTGCAGCTGCACTCAAGAAAAGTTCCAGAACAGTCTCTCCATAATTGTTGTTGGAGGCTCTCAGCCCGGTGATGAGTCGCGAATACCCATCTATAAACCCGTGTATCACAATACCCCAACGAATGAGACCTTTAAAGTGACAATGAGAATCTGTTCAATTACTTTCAATGGAGTGTGTAACCTACCATGCTGGCCATCATGGTGCCAGAGTGAATTAGGACCTGCCACTGAGTATTGCCGGCGACGGATTCGTATGCGTTCAAAAACGCGCCGTACAGGGTCAATCCTTAGCAAAGATTCACGAATGCGCTCTCGCTGGACACGGTAACCGAGGCGCGTTAGCATGCCATCAAGCATTGCTATCCCTGCACGTCGAAAGTGGAATCTCAAACGAATGATGAGGTCATCAAGGTCTTCGTCCGAAATCGAGGCATGATGTCTGGAAGTTGGGTTACGAAGTGATGATGTTGAAGAGATTTCAATAGCAATTTGTTGAACATCTTGCGGAAGGAATGCAGGTGCAGCAACATCATCTGGCTCAAGGAGTTCATCTGGAGTGGTTGAAAGGGTAGGGGTATCAATGGAACGGGGAGTCAGAGGAAGGGAATAATCTTCCAGTTGGGCCTGCTGTGGAAGAGCTTGGGGGATTATTCCATGTGCAATAAGGGCGTTACGAAGAGTTGTCCTGCCCACGTTCAAAAAACGTGCCAAGGCAGAGATTGATCGCCTGTTGTAGGCCCAGGCAAGGAAGGCAGGGTCAAAGATGACTTGAGGCCTGCCCCGTCGGCCACTGTGGAGGCGGTGAACAACAGTCGGATGCCCGCGATGTGAGGCATCCATTGATTCACGGTGTCGTATCCGTAAATCTGACCTCATGAGAGCTATATTTTCCTCGAGTACCTGCAGTTCAGAAGGGTCGAAAATCCCTAGGTGCTGGTACAATCAACCTCGGGAATGCCCAAAAAAATTTGGCATTGGAGAAAACTTGCCTCTGCTACTAAAGATGCGTATTGTTCAACATCGTCATTGATTCTCTCCAGGACAACGGTGTCAGTTGGATGGGTCATCACTTCCTGCAGGACACCTTCAAGCCGGAAATAATGGGTCCGAAAGGCTTCGAGGAGTTGTAACATCTGATGCTGGCTCGCCTCCATCGTTGGCTGAAGATTTCGAAGAAAAGAAGGCACGTCTGCTGGAGAGTAGTTGTCCTAAGTAATGAATGTGATTGGTCAGTTGGAGTTGGTCATGGTTGCTCGACTTGAGGGAGTGCTCGCTGGAGAGGCCAGTTCCGAGTGAGCGACTGGCTCTGGGAAATGTGATAAGAACAAGCACCCCAGCAGGATTCTAAGAGGTTGTGTCACCTTGTGACCGCGCCGAGTTTGGACGGGCGGTCACGAAAATGTGACCACGTCGAGGCGTGCTGGATTTCAAGTTGCTCGCCTGCTACTGCCTTCTGTCTCCTGTACTCACTTTTATTCCTTTATCTATGTCCTTTCCTCACTTTAATCCATCTTACATGCTTTGTATGGAACTTCTACCTTGAATGGCTGCCAATTGTCGGCCCTGAGCACCGAAGAAGCCCTGCCCGCGTCATCTCCTCGCCATCCCACACCACTAACCATGCTACACCTCTGCCACATATCCACCCGCCTTCCAACGTCATACTGAAGGTGCAAGGAGCATGGCACATTCGGGTGGAGGGCTGGAACGCGACGTAGGTGCTCCTGCCCGTTCTCGCAGGCCATCCACTGACCTGGATTTGAGGTTTGACCTTCTTCAAGGTATTGCCCGACCCGCGCCTTCGAAGTTGAGCGTAAGTTCTCAGTTCTTGCTCATGGCTTACCATTGGACAAGGGAGGAGAGGGCTAACCGCAACGTAAGTATACATGCTCATCCCCGGATAATTGCCTCATCGACATGACTCACATCAGTCAGTGGTTCCAAAGCTAATGTTGAAACTTGTGGGCTGTCGAATAAATGGGAGTACGGAACCCCAACGCTTGTTCTCCAGCGTGTTGCTCCAGTCAGTTGATATTTTCCTTTGAAAGCTGGCACTAACATCAAGTCCACTGAAACAGGCTGTAGAATGTCTCCATGGTCGGCTCGGGCATGAGATGAAGAGATGAAAGGTGTGTACCTCATTCGAACACCGTGTACTCCTGCTGATGACCCCAGAACCGATGAAGCCATCAGCCTATTCGTGGCTCCTGAAGGTGTTGCTCGACTCGCACCGTCGACCCTATGTGGAGAGACGGCGTGGGAAGCCATGTAGAGGTGATTGCTGGAACACGAAAGGTCATGTTGAAAGCTCAAGGGGCGATATATGGGGCTGGGTGCATGTGAAGGGGACTCTGGGGACTCTATGTGGTTTGCTTGGGGTTGGAGCGATGGGGCGATGATGTGCCTATGGTGGGGTGAGCACGCGAACGAGGGAAGGCTAACGCACCCACTCACAAACACCGTGAGGAGCAGCTCTAAGGTGTGAAGACGGGTTCATGGTCGTATGGCTCGAACACTAAAGACAACGGTGGGCGCTAAGCACGGGAACAGGATGGAGGTGACGGCGAAATTGAAAGGTGGGGCAACGGGGAGTCGAAACGAGGCTGAGAGAAGAGGGATGAGGACGACAAGAGGCGAGAGACGAGGGCCCCGAGTGGGCAAATGAGACAAAATCTATATGTTATTCGAGAGAAAATTTAAGGACAGACATTTTATACCTGCGAAAAAGAGAACCGGTTCAGTAGCTCTCGTAACTGGGTTGCAGGAATAAAGAAAAGGAGAAAAACTTCCAGGAAAATAAGTAAGAGTGGTGAAGAAACAATCAAACGACGAGAGGGCGCGACGGGCGACGGCGCCGATGTTCTCAACGAAGAAACGCCAGAAACACAAACATGGGTGCCAAAGCCGAATAAGCGTCCGACGGGAGGCGGTGCAAGATTCCAGCGTTGCGAGCGTTGGCGGGTTCTTGCAACGCTTGCCCATCCTCTCCGACTCCTCTCCCCACTGCACGCCGCTGGGTTGGCTGCAGTAGGCTGAGTTGAGCTGAAACCTGTCTCCACCCAGCGGAACAAGCTACCAGGAGAGTGCTGGGTAATAGGGCAGCGGGTTTCGTCCTTTCGTCCTTTCTCATGGGGGTGTCGGCGCGGGCTATGGCTGAGGAGGGTCGAGCCGGGTGAAAACATGACGGCGATGCTGAGGGTCCAGAAGATGAAGAGGGTACTGGTGCGTGGGTTGAGGAGGCCAAGGGCTGTGACTGAGCAGGTTGGCAAAGTCACGGTGAGAGTTATAAACAGTTGCAGGCCCAAGCCAAAGGCGGTGGAATGCCCATACGCCGCTGTCGATGTTGTCGCAGTTGCGCATGAGTCGGGGGTTCATGTTCAAGGAGCCGGTCGAGGAACTTGTCGTAGCAGGCGTGCAGCCGAGGGGCCCAGGTACGAAAGATCTGGGGGTGTACTTGGGCTGGGTAAAGGTGCAGGCTTCGACATCCGACGAAGGCGTACTGTTCGAAAAGCTGGTTACCGTTTGACGGCGTCATTTTCGAGTAGGCGACTTAGCTCGCGGAGGTTCTTCTTGCTCTGACGAACATTCCCCTGGCTCCTGGCTGCCTTGTCAGCGCCGATGCTAACGTTAAACACATGAAACTCGTGGCGGCGGTGTTCTTCAGCAGAGGTTGGGAAGCAGCAGGCCTGGCGCGATCCGCAGAGGACTTCAAAGGCAGCCTGCTGGACGGCGGGCCGCGTGGGTCGAGGCAGCCTGCGATGATGTGGGTTGCCTTGGCTGATCGTCGCCCTTGGTGGAGCATCGCACCTTTCCTCCTGACCTTTAGCCTCCGCTTCCCAGCGTTGAGGGGCTGCTGTGGGCCGAGTAGAGTTGGAGGAGGTGGCCACGAGGGAGGAGTAGGAGATTCGGGGCTGGTAAGCAGGGAATTACCAAAAAATCGCGTGGTTGTGTTCGTCGGGGCAGCGACCCATGGGGAGGTAGTCCTCATGGGCGGCGCGAGGTGTGCCGTCATGTACGCATGCCGCAAGGGCATCCGCAACGCTAAAATCGGGCTGGGTCTTGAGACCTCCACACACACTTCGTCCATCTGTGCACAACGACAAACAGTGAGCAGGAATGGTTCTGCCTGGAGATTTGAGCAAGAGAAAAGGAACATACACCCGCACCAGTGCTCCAAGTTTCAGGGCTCCGGATCTCCGAGCAGAGGCACAGGGTGGAAAAGAAAGAAAAGGAACAGAGGGGCATGGCACTCACCAGCTGGCAGCGGGGACATCACGCCCACTCACCGCAAGAGAGACGACGAAGAGGGGGCGCTAGTTCAAAGGCAAGGGTTGGAAAGGTCGCCCTTGTAAAGTCCCAGGGCTCCGAGTCTCCGAGGGACGACCTGCACAACAGCCAAAGAGCGAGGCGGTCGCATAGTGAACGTTGAACATTGAGTAGACACAACCCAAACGGTATACTTCTCAATTCGGGGGGTTGGGACATAAAGTGTCACAAACTGCCAGAAACGAGGGGATTTAATTTATACTACATATCTTTCCCAGCTACTTAGTCGCTCGTTCAATGACGTTGGCCCACCACCATCAATTCCGACCTCTTCGCGTTCCCTGCCCTCCCTCTCCTTTCTGACATGTTCACCCTCGTAATCCTCCTCCATCTTCACTGTAGTGCTTGCAGGCCAAGTTCGGGCATGGTTGAACCACATCTTCAATACTGTCGAACACTTCTTGTCTCTCTTCGGCACTTCCCCTCGGAACTCGTAATTTTGCACCTAACCTCGGTCTCTGCTCGTCTGCCCAACCTGAGACATTTGTGCACACAGGCCCCTCCCCACGTCGACGCTTATTCCCCTTCACCGATCATGCACGGCAAAGTCATGGACTAAATGGATGACGATGAACCTATTGCGACAATGCTGTCGACACATAGCACGTCGGAGGCGACGACCAGCAATCAACCACAATGCACCGCTCCGGCCTTTCTCTTTCATGAGGACAAGTGATAATGCAGTGCTCTCCAGGGCAACATTTTGCAGGGTATTGGTCGACATAAGCATCGCTCACCCCCGTCAAACCTCAATATGTCAATAAGCTGCATGATATGTGCGCGCCTCCAGCCAGCCTACCCCTCGCCGAAGTACACGACTATCCCGACAATTACAGCCCACATCAGTTTCCCTCGCACGTCTGCGTCGAAACCCCAGGGTACGTTGACGTCTACCCAGCCGATGACCCTGGGCACCGCAATTCCGACCTGCCTCATCACATCATGCGACTTCCTCCAGCCAAGTTGAACAGGCTTCAAGTCTCCATAACACGACACAGTCGACAACGGTCCCCGCTTACAGAAAGCAGCCCGAGCAAGTGCCCTCGCAGGAGGCCAATTACCTACGGTCAACATCGACAGCCATCTCGTAGTCACCTACCTCGACATCTGCATGCGTGGTTCGCCGATGCGACACCTGCCCCGCCCCTTGTCCTGACGCCACTCGTACCTGGGCCAGCCATCTATTCGAAGTCTCGCGCCTGCATTTATCATTCGTCCACTCACTCTCGATCGCTACCTCCCTGACTCCTACATCGCCTCTGGACATTTGTATTTACATTTTCATTGACATTGGCTTGGCATGCTTCTATCCATTGTCCTTGACTGTACATCGCTTTGACTGTCGTCATTTGTACTCCCCTTCCATTATCCCGCAGATCCTTAGAGGATCCTGGTGGTGTAATATTATTATTATTATCATTATTAGTCCTAGTCTGTGTCTACAGGAATCTACCAAAATGGATGTCCAGAATACCCTCACTTTCGACTTTCATGATGGCCTTATGGATTGGTAAATCCAGAATAACATGCCATGGAGAAGATAGGGGCCAGTTGCCTGTTGAATGAAATGATGCGGCTACCTGACTAAGCTCACAGATGTATGGAAATAACACAAAAAAATATTGTAGTTAGTAGGGGTATGAACATGAGACCAGATGTTGGCTCCAAGGATTGAGAACGCATTAAAACGAAGTGGTAATATGGCAGATGCAAACACAAGGGGAATGGATACGAAAAAATTCTGGCAGGCTTTTTACCTGAATTTAAATCATGGTATGATCACCGATCCCATTGAGTACCTCGCACAACACCCAGTGATTGAAGGCCATTTGAAAAGAAGCAGGCTCAACTTCAGGTGAATAGTCGGCAGCGGCGAGTTTCGCAATGTATGGTAGAGGAAACCGGACCTGCTTGAAGCACGTTTTGAATGACAGCTTCCCCTCTTGCATCATAGCATCACGGCGCGACGCAGGGGCATAGTTCGGGTCCATTTCAGCTGAAACGTACACCTATAATGCAAGAAGTTGTTGAGTATTTGGGTTTATACTCTTTGAGGTCGAGAAACTCACAGAGAGGCCTTGGGAGGTTACGTCGATTGACGGGCTACCGGTTACGGCCCAAGCAAACATCCGACAACGGAAGCTGGGCTCCTCAGTACGGGATAAGTCTACAAGAGGGCTAAAATGAATCTTGGCGGATTCAAAAAGAGTCGGACACGGCACTCCTGAGCTTTTGAGGAATTCTTGAAGGAGCTGCTCAAACGACTGATCGTGCCTTGAAAGGGTATTTTGGAGCTCAAGTGCAACTGGAGGTAGCAGAGGAGAAAACCGCAGGTGTTGTTCCAAATCCTCAAACGACTTGATCTGGGAGGACCAAGCGAAGTTCAGCAGAGCTTCTGATCCTCCTTCCATCATGGTTTTTATCTGACTCTAAAGTCAGCTATGGTCGAAGATAACCTTGAATGCTGTAAATACCTTTGTAAATTTAAAACCATTCAAACACTGGAGCCCGAAACCTTTTAGGAACGCTTGAAATTCAGGATGGGCTACGCTTTGGGGCCCAATGACAGCTCTATGCAGCATCTCTGCTGCCAATGCCTGATGGCCGGCATCATCCCGATGGGTTAAGCAGGAAATCTGTAGGGTTGGATAAGTAACGACCTCAAAGAGCCAAAAAAAAAAAAAGAAAAGTTCGGACCTGCAGATCATGATAAATTGCAAAATGCTCCCTAAAAGGGAGAAGGTCCGAAGAATGGTTGCCTTCAATCCAACGTCGCAGGAGTTGGCGAAGCTCAGGAAGCCATTCAGATAGAAGGCCAGGGTGTATGGAGTCAAAGTTGCAGTCGTGGATCATGTAGTGGATGAGGACTGGAGACAGGGGCTCCGGCGCCATGCCGTAGATCAGCATCAGAGCTGAAAGAGCCCCAAGCACAGCAAGGCTCTGAAGGCGAGCAGGGGAGATGAAGGACGGCGAAAAGGAATGTGTGATGGCCAGGGACGAGTAATTTCCTGCGCGCGGCAGAAAAAATTCTGACTCGTTCTTGCGAAAGGTGTTGAACGCGAGGTAGACTGCCTCTTGTTCTACCCCTCTGCCTGCTGAACGGAGCCTCTCACGACCGTCGTTGTCCGTGTAGATGCTACAATTTCTGCATTAGGTCTGGAAAAAGAGAACAACAAGGAGCTCACATTTTGAACTCACGAGCAGAAGAAAGAAGCTTTGAGAAGTCTGCATTCTGCAGCGCCGTTTCGATATGCTGGATCAACTGTTTGGACAAATCAGCAACGCTCGGTCCTATTACAGTCAACCTTGATGTGTCGTTGCCTTCGCCACATGCGGCTTCAAAGACGGTGGCCTCAAGGTCGGCTAAGTCGACCTCGTCAGATGTAGGTGGCGGGATCCACTGATCCAACCATAGGACAGGAGGCAGCCGTTGCGTCCGTAAGGAGCCCAGGGCATAGGCTGCGGGTGTCTGAGGGCGAGTCGGTTGATGCGACGACGCCGGTCCTACAGCCTAAAGCAAGCATTAATTGTTCTATACGAGCAACTTTTGATGACTGAAACGCACGCTGAGTCCACGGACTGCCGTCACCGGGCGTGTGAGAGGAGCGTCTACGTCCATCAAGCCATCCTCTTCCTCGTTGACAGGCTGCCTGCTGGATCTTGACCTTGTGCGTACGTTTTGCACCTATACAGTTGTCAGGTGTTGGTGTATTATGTATCCAGGAAGACCTACGCCACAAATGCGGCTCTGAGGCGCTCGATGTAACCCTGAATCATCTTCGTCATCAGTTGATTCCCCACCAGAAGTGACGGCACCGGAATCGTCGTGAAAATTTGCCTGGTTGTCGTAGGGAAACCTCGACCAAACTCGTGCAGAGATGCAGCCGTGGACTCGGCGAGTGATTCCATCTTCGCAGAGATAACGCGCTCGCACTGGCTCTTTGAGAATAGCTGAAAATGTTCAAGTTAATACAAGGGTGATAAGAACCAGCTGCTGTGACTACCCACCGAAGTGTAAATTAAACCTTGAGTATTTGATACAGATGCCAGAAATGGCATATCTGTCGGCAGCTGTCCCAGTAATAAGGTGTTCAAGAGACATCCCGTTGGGGATTGGTTGTATTCTGAAATGAACCTGGTTATTGCTTCGACTGCGGCCGCGGTTGAGGACGCCCAAAAGGCCGAGGGGGAGGTCTTCTTCTGCGAGGATGTGGCTTTGACGATGGCCGAAATGATAACAAAATGGGCTGTTTTCCATGTCGGATATGACCTTCTTCATTATATCCATGACAGTTGTTGCAAGGGGCAGCTCGTAGTCGTGGAGAAGGCCGTGCTCGTGAATGTAAGTATCAAAGGAATTCGTGTGAAACCGAAACGCATAGTAGTCTGAGGCATGCTCCTGTGGGTTTGGATGGAAGGAACGACATTGAGATAATACAGCCAGAAGAAATAGGACAAGACGCACATTTAAAGAGGATAGAGCTTGACACGGACTTTCAGACTGACTGGTCGGCCATACTCATCCCGTAAATAACAATCGGTCAGCTCCTCCCCGCTAGATGGAAGTGAGGGTGGTGGAATAGCTGCGCCACGTCTTGCCGACCCTCGCCGAACCTGTGTCTGCGTCTGAGTCCGTGCAGGAAGTGCCGGTCGACGTGGAAGGTGTGTCGAGGCCGAAGCCAATCGCTGTTGATTTGCTTGGCTGGTCATGCTCTGAAAACCAAAGGAACGAGGATGGACGTTGGAAAGGAGGGTATCCAAGGGCGCGAATACCGTTGTTTGCCCCAGGAATTTCGACTGGGAGAGTTGGGTATTGAGGCGCATGCTGTGCTTGCGATGGCTGGGTTGGAGGGTGCGGTTCAGACGCGGCGGGACTAGACGGAATCGGATCGCGGTGAGAGAGGCGGGCGCTGCGGTAGGGTGTAATAGCCAGTTGGCCGCCACTGTTCGCTACATGGGCGACCGTATGAAGGTTTCCTGAAGAAGAGGAGCTTGTTGGAGATGGAGCCGCCTGCGTGAAGGGTGGTTGGGGGCCGAAGGAATGGAAAACTTCTGACTGCGAAGCTGGTGGCGGAGCTCCGGTGTGGCTGGCTGGAGTAGCAACATTGGCGGAGCGAGATGCTTGATTAACGTAGGCCTGAAGCTGGGCGATGTCTTGTGGGGAAGGATTGGCGGGTAGGTGGAAAAGACTTCGAACATTGTTGGTCTCGGAGCTCAACGGCCCGGGATGCGACATGGTTGAATGATGTATGTGTTTCGTTGGACGAAGGGCCTTTTATACTCTTGCATAGGCCTTCGTCGCTTCCCACTTGAGGTGCTGCACAATCCAGTCGGCCAACATCCTTGTTTGGTTGATGAATTTCGACGGTCCACACTAAATTCAATTCCAATACCACACCTAAGGCTCGCTAACTTTGATAAGCCAAACCATGCCCTCTCCAGGCTAGTGGAACCCCACGCTCAGAAGGCAACCTACTGGGTGCACCAACCCTAGATTCAAATTCTTACTCGATTATTCGACAAAACGTATCATCATACTGCGGGATCTCAGCGACTGCGATTTGTTTCTCGGGCTCGGGTTCACCTTCGGAGTCCGGAGACTTGGAAAAGAGACGAGGCCGCCGGAACGTGTTGGGACAACTGAGAGTGGCGAGGAATCGATGGCGCTGATAGCCTAGGCGAGACGAGCGAGTTGTCACCGTAATCTTCAGGCTCGACACGCACGTCGTCCTCCGAGCCACGCTACGCGTCGAACCCCATACATACGACTACGTGCGACTTCGCAAGCACCTCGCCGACTGGCAAGTTGGCAAGGCTCGAAGTCCAGCCATTAAGCATGCCCTGAACATCTCTCAGATCCTACTTCGCCGCGGCGGTGCAAGGGGCCTGTGCATGGTACTGCTGTATGGAGTCATCGAGGCGTGATAGTCGTCAGCCTTGTCTTCCGAGTCCAGTAAGGGTGTAATATCAACACTGAAGAGCAGCGAGGGCAGCACAACGGTTTCTTGTACTTGGGTGGCGAAGGCGGACAGCGCGGGTCGTACTAGCTCTACCAAGGACGTGCAGCAAGGGATGGAGATGGTCCGACGTGAGTGTGGCGGTAGGGGCCGTGGTTCTTCCCCATCCTTCTTGACCTGCGTTATTTGCAGTCCGCCGTTGGAAGAAGCAACGGACACTAGTCGATGTCCGAGTAGCAAGAATCCGATTCCTCGTCAATTTCTGACGAGGAGCCCTCGGTGTGCGGCGCGGCGGGTGTGTGCTGTGGCTTTGGGAGGAGTGGCTTGAGGCAGGGGATG
>JANKHO010001151.1:0-11608 GCA_027627235.1 Agrocybe chaxingu | reverse complement strand
TCTGAGACGCGAACTTGAACTATTGTATGTATTCACCTCTTGGTCACTCAACGGTGTCCTCCCGGACTTTAAGTTCCAATGCGCCAATTATAGGGGTATTCTAATAGCATGAAAGCAATAATAACGTGAAAGCAGTTGTGCAAACAGGGATACAATGTTCAGTCACTAGTGTCCAAAGTTGGTGAAGGTTGGAGGCTGCAGGGTATAGTATACGATTAGTAGCCGGGATTACGATTATTCCTAAGTGCTGTCTGTCCGGTATGGAGTGCATTAGTAGGGTGCAGGCTTCTGAGAAGGCCGAACTGTCGCAGGCTTTTGCTTTCCTCCTAGGAAAGATCGGATATCTTTCTGAGCGGGGTCATGGGCCAAGCTTCCTATACCTCCCTTCTGCCGATGCTGTTGAATCCCAGGTTAGAAAGGTGCAGTATAAAGAATCGAGACGGCCACTTACGAGGTTGGAAAGATGTGCATGGCGGTTAACGTCTGTTACACGCACGTTGAAGGCTAGTTTCGTGCTAGGACTGACCGCTATTCCGTTGGGAGCGGGAAACTAGAGCGAAGGGATAAGAAAATCCAGTCAAGTTTGACGAGATTCAGTGGTTCGAAGCATACCTTCAACGCGACCGCAAGCCTCGTCCACCCAGTGTTCTTCATGCCCCGAAGATTCCGAACGTCGACTTCTCCTCGATAGTCACGGTCCCTTCTAATGATCGCCGCGACCAGCTCTCCAATGAAGAGCCCATGGCTAACAATAGCGACAGTCTTCATAATACCATCTCTGTTCTCCTGCACTACTTGGGGAAGGAGTATCTCTTCGATGACGCCCTCCGCACGCCTCGCCATGTCGTCGAGGCTCTCCCCCCCAGGGAACTTCTCTTGCCTCGTGTGCAAAGCAGGGAACAGGCCCTTGGCGTAGTGCGCAGCGAGGGACATGCCCTTTTCCTTCTTAGAAAACTTCATGCCTTCGCCAGCACCAAAGTCCTGCTCACGAAGATGAGAAGATTCTATGAATGGGATTGACCAAGGGTTCGTTTGCTTGTCCCTCAGCGCCTTCGCGGTCGTTTTGGCACGTTGGAGGTCGGAGGTGTAAATGATTGCGATGTTCGTGGAGGCCAGATAGTTCCCTAGAGCTTCTGCTTGCTGTGAGCATAGCCCGAGATCAATTTCGCTCGTTTAGGCTGAATATATGCGCCTTACTTGCATGCCTGGCGAAATTGATGGGTATGTGATGAGGTTCAAAATTCACTCCTTGATGAGAATAAAAATATACATACCATGATTAGACAGCGGAGAGTCCTTCACGCCAGCCCATACGCCTCTCTATCAAGGAATGCACGGGAATACTAGTCAGAAGCAGCTTTTGGCTTCATATTCAACCAACCAAATTGTCTTTTGACTCTCCGTGTCTGACCTATCCTTGTAGGGTTAGCGATCCGACTGGTATACTTTTACTTATACTGACTAGGATAAAGCTGACCATGAAGCAGTGAAGGAGTGAGGGCCAGGACGCCTCCAACGGTCTGGAAGGACGGAGAAGATGAGGGAAACCTGCCAAGCTGTGTAATCGCCGCCAAGCCATGTAGAGACGCGTCTGCCACGTGATGCTCACAATCTTAAATTAGCTGACTAAGTCCACCAGTTTGACAACTTGGCCGCGTACACACAGGCGACCACAGCTTGGCCTGGCGCCGTACGCGTCAGCTCTTGCTTTAACTATAAATTACCCTCCTTTGTGCTGTCTTGACTCCATACCCCTCTTCCTACATTCTACCATGGCCTCCTCATCCACCCCCGGCCCTGAGCGCGATGCCCAGCTCCTCGCCATCGGGAAACAGTGCTCTCACCCCAGCTGTCTGCTTGTCGACTTCCTCCCGTTCAAGTGCCAACATTGCCAGCTCTCCTTTTGCCAGGAGCACTTCAAGGTCGATGGACACCAGTGCGACAAATACGATGAGAGCAAGCACAACAGGGTAGCTCCCGATTGTACGTGGAATATGTCATTGGCACCTGGATGGAGTACTCATCGATATTGCTGCTTTAGGCCCTCTATGCAACACCCCGGTCGCCGTTCGTCCGGGCCAAGATCCTAATGTCCGTATGGACTATCATTTGGAGAAAGAGTGCTCTGTCGTGACTGGCAAAGTCAACTCCGGGTCGACACCGCGGTGCTCACGGGGAGCTTGCAACAAAGTCTTGTTCTCCCCCATTCGATGTGACGTATGTGCTTCTGCTCTTGTACTTTACTTTCTACTGAAGATCTCTTTCCGTCCAGCAATGCCGATTCCAATTCTGTGCAGCCCACCGATTCCCTGGAGACCATACCTGCAATCCAGTGCCAGCGGCGAGCGCTCGCCCCAACATCCCCAACCTCACCAACTTCAACGCTAGCGCCAAGAATATCAACGCCAAGGCGTCTGCCGCTGGTTCTGCTGCACTTGGTGCGATGAAGAAGACAATAGCCTCAGCCAGCAGGTCTTCGTCTAAACCCCCAGCCGAAAAACCTGTGGCGGCCTCGTCCTCGAGCACGAAGCCGATCAAGCCGGCACTGCCCTTCAGCAAGATGGATCGGTACGTTCCTTCCATCCCTTCCTATCCAAGTACTCGCTCATCAAGCACTAGCCTCTCTGTTGTTTCTTTTCCTTCCGCTCACACTCACGACGTAACGACTCTTTCATGACCACTTCAACCAACCTTAATACTGCATCTAATGTTGATATAATCAACCATTCACCTATAATCCACTCGGCATCCTTTGCACCCCCACCGTTATTCGCTTAATATCTTCATGACATGTATCCGGGCTCGCATTTCATTGTATCACTTCCATTTCATTGTATTTCTATTGTATTTTCTTTGTTGTATCATCTAGTCGGGCGAGGGCAGAGCGAGAAAGCAAGCTGAAGGCCATGAGAACACGCGCTCAGAAAGGGGTGCGTTATCTTCCACCTTACACCGAGATAAATTCCTGATTATATACGCTTCAGTTGTTGACTGAGGACGAGAAGGCTATCCTTGCAGCGGAGGAAGCAGCAGCGAAAGACAACAAGGACTGTGTTATCATGTAGACCTGCTAGCCTACTTGCTTCCTGCAGGTGCTGTTGCTGCTATCCGTATTATTTATTTACCTGGAGGATACCATAATATATAGTCACTCTTGTTTGGAAACTGTCATGTTGGGCTCGCAGCTTCAGGCCCCTTCTGCGTCTTCATATTTTCAACAAGGTTCGACTTCGTGCGCCAAGGTTTTCATTTTAGGGTTAGCTACATTTCAATTGAAGACTTCCTTCGTTCGATCTTCAGTTCCGCTCCAGCGCTATACGGTATCAAAGTTGGAGGCTACCAGTTACCATTCCCAACACTTGGATGGGAACAAGTTACACCCAAAAGCCCTCTAGACTGACAGCTTGGTGATCTGAGAGAGAGTATGGAGTGTTCTGGAGTGTTTCAAATATTTATGCATTTTCCGTCAGATCTAACGAGGTGAAGTTAGCACGAGAACATAAGTGCACAGGATGTTGTTACTCACCAGTCACTAATCATTTCTACAGCTTGGATAATTATCTCTAATTCGAACCATACGGAAGCAAGAGTTTCTTCAGCTTGTGTGTTTGGGCGGCGTTAGAGTAGGCGGTCGTGCTCAAACGGTTCTTTCGTGCAGGTGCTTTCGACACGTTCAAATGAGAATGGCCAGCTTTACCCTATGAAGAGAAAAGAAGATTCGACATGTGAATTTCGTCCGAGGAAGGCCAGACGAACGCGTTTGAATGAGCTCCCAGACGCCAATGACCGCCAGCGCTTTTTTGCGCCTGAGTGGGACTTCATCTTGTAGCCGGCCTCAGCAACAGAGGTGGTAGAGAATAGACGCGGCATCTGCACAGGCCATGGCCGTAGACAAGATTGGGCTGCCCATAGCAGGTGGCGACCGACGGGGAGCATTGAGAGAAGAGGAATGTCCACCTACGAAACCGGAGTCGCGTTGAAAGTAGACAGGCACGTGAGATGATCCCTTTTCGTACACAGGCCGTAATTCAGGGTCTCCAACACTTTCCTTCTACCACGACGCATCTTCAGCTCAGCTATTCGTCTGAATCTGTAAACGACCACCTCACGACTTGTATCTGTTTTACGATTCAACATATCATGAGCGACAACGCACCGACGCCTCAAGATGACGCTGATCGCGTACGTGCCGCTCGCTAACCGGAGTACCATGCTTCAAATGGACTAATCGTCGTTTCCTCGTCTTACAAAACCGCGTTCTGCAAACAGATCCGTTTGAAGAGGCTGGCCAAGCTCCAGAACCTGTCTCCCACTCCCACCTCCCAGCGCGTCTGGAACGCCTGCATCGAGCACACCTCCGCCTCCTGCTGTAGTACCACCCAAGCCAGTGCCTCGACCTGTGGTAGCGGCTCCTACACCTACACCTCCCCCACCAGCTCCTCGGCCTGCCTCTGGATTGACAAAGAAGAAGCCGACGGTTACGAAGTTTGAACTGCCGACATGGGAACATGATGCGATTGGGACGATACTCAAAGTGACTTTAAGTGTACGTCATCTCCTGCTGAGCGCTTTTTTGGCGTAAGAAACGGAACCTCATATTTTCTCAGCAACAAGTTGCCGAAAAGAGTGGATACGAGACGGTGTGGCTGAAGCACTTGGCCACTGAGCTCGCATCTGAGGGATCAAGTTCGTGGTCTTGTGCTCTTAGCCCAGTGCAGTGGATTGACTGGTTAAATCTCCACTTAACAGCGGACGAAAGGCTCAACATGGACCTGCTGGATCGACTGCTGATTGCCCGCCTCGAGCTCGATCCTCAAAACATGACGTGAGCCATCTCTTTATGCTGTATTCGATTCCTGCCCTCAAAACTTCTGTAGCGATGAACTAGACTACCTTCCTGTCTTGGTTTCTCTCCCCCCTCAACAAACAGTCTTCGAATACCTAGTTGGCTGCTGGAAAAGGTTGAACGCTGTCCGATCAATGGTCCTCAAGAAGGTGAGATATGTGTGGGTCATAGACGGTCCAAATTTGACCTGCCTTGTTAGGGATACACCCCAATTGATACACAGGCAGCCCTAGATCGACTAGAGAAGATTCGGCATCTCATTATCAGCTATACGGGCTACAATCTTCAAGAGCCAGAGATGTTCCCCCAGCCGTCAGGGTATAATGCTTCAGTTTTCGTTGAGGCATTCTTCTGACGTACTCAGCAGCCGCCTCCTTGGCGCTCCGGAGCTCGTGAAGCCTCTTCTCTCTCTGTCCGCCCTGTCCGCACCGCTTCTCTCGAACGCGTCAGATAGCCCGAACACTCTTTCACCCTCTGACATCGAGCAATTCCTCCTGGACCTTGCACGCCGCTTCGAGCCTGATAACGAGATAGATGGAATCCTTGGTCCGGTTGTCGCGGATCTTCTCTTCCATGAGTCTCTCTTCCGAGCTGAAGGTTTAGGAGGAGGCGATGCTAGCTGGCGTGGAGTGGTCAGCGGTCTTGAAGCTCTTGTTTCAGTCAAGAGCATAGCGACGATGATTACTCGCCTCGACGCATGGAATCCCCCCGAAGCAACGGCTGCAACCTTTGAACGCGTTTCTTTACTGGGTCCCCTTTGTCGTCTCGGTGTATTCCCTACGGAATGGGTGAGTCTCTCGTTCATCCATGGTCTAGTTATGCTTCATACATTCTCTAGCCAGGCATTGCACACACATACTTCTCGGAGCCAGACAAGAGGACAAGAGATGATGTCGAATCGTCGAATGCCAGTTTGAGAGGAACCCTCAAAAGTCTACAGGTATCTCCCTCGTCCATCCTATGTGTTTCGTTTTTCTTACGGATCTCAAACTCAGACGTCACTGTTCCAAACCTTCAACACTCTTGTTCGAGCGTCTGCAGAATCCCGAGAAGCCGTGTTGGACTACTTCTCCAGGGTGATCTCCCTCAACATCAAGCGTGCCGGCATGCAGGTCGATCCAAGTACTGTCGCCTCCGACAGCTTCATGCTGAACCTGCAGAGCGTCCTGCTGCGGTTTGCAGAACCGTTTATTGATTCGAATTACACAAAGGTCGGCTCGCTCTGCTCCTTATATTCGTGTGATTTGACCGACTGACGAGGCTGCAGATGGACCGCATAGATCCACTGTTTTACGCACAGTCGAGTCGGATCGATCTAAAAGAAGAGACTCGCATCAAAGCGACGAGCGAGGAAGCGCAAGAATGGGAGGAAAAGAACAAGAACCCAAATGGTGTGTTTCTCTCATGGGAAAACCCATCCAGTTGGTCTTGACCCGAGAACGTCTAGCTCCTCCGCCCAATTTCATCTCGAACATTTTCTACCTCACAATTGCCATGAGCCATTACGGCATTCTGAAGACCATCGATTCATACAACAACTTGGGCAAGCATGTCGAGGATCTCCAGAGACATATAGATATGCTGAACGGGGATGGGACTTGGATGGGAGTATGTGCTTTACTTGTCTCTCGAAGTTGACATTCCTCATTGTTTCTCAGAGCCCCATGCAAGGACGCGTTCAAGCTGCGATTGATCACGTTAAAAAGGAGCTTGGGAAGATCCAGTCACACCGTTTCGCGTATGAAGCTGGCCTCATGGAGCCGGAGCTTACCTTCCGGTCCATTGGCTTTACAAATTTCCTTTCGACGTGGCTTATTCGACAGGTTGACCCCAAGGAAACGCATCCTAACCCCCCTGTGCAGTAAGTCGAGACGAAACTCTGAAGATTCTAGTGACTCACAGATTATTAACCTTAGGTTGCCCTTATCGAAGGACGTACCCATGGCGTTCAGAGTGCTTCCAGAATACATTGTAGAAGATATCGTTGATTATTTGTATTTCTCTGTGCAGTAAGTGAATTTCCGCTTATTTCACAGTCTCTACCTTCAATTGGCTACTCAGAACGTCTCCTGAGAAATTCGAGCTGGCCGGAAAGGTCGAATTGATGACCTTCATCTTAACATTCTTGACTTCGACATGGTACATCAAGAACCCATTCCTGAAATCCAAGATCAACGATGTATGTACTCTCATCTAATGGCTGCTTGTTCTTTTTTAACATTTGGTGTATAAGGTGCTTTTCATGAGCATCTGGGGCTACGGACGCGAAAGGAACGGGATTTTGGGCAACATACTGAACACACATACGATGGCTTTGAAGCATCTCATGCCTGCGCTGATGCACTTCTACATCGGTCAGTCGCAGTCAATTCTTGTAGGAATATGCCTGACGGCCTTATTGCGTGCGCGCTGTAGAGGTCGAGCAAACCGGTGCTAGTTCACAATTCTATGATAAATTCAGTATGATAACCCAATATCTCGCTTATTATTATTTCTGACTGCCTGACCTCTAGATGCAAGGCGGAATATAGCCTATATCCTAAAGACTGTCTGGAATAATCCAGCACATCGTGAAGCTCTTGACGTCGAAGCGAAGTACGTTCTTTCCAACAATCATTTTCTTAGTTGCTGATTTTCGGCAGGAACGTCGATAAATTCGTCCGCTTTGTCAATTTGATGATCAACGACGTGACATATCTCCTGGATGAGTCGCTGAGCGAATTGACTCAGATCCACAATATCCAAGTAGAAATGGAAGACAAAGCTACCTGGGAAGCGCAAACACTGGAGCATCGGCGAGAACGAGAAGGTACTCTTCGATCCCTAGAACGCCACGCTTCGAGTTACACGACGCTGGGTCGTTCGACGGTGGAGTTGCTCAAGGTATTCACGGCGGAGACGAAGGCACCCTTCATGATGCCCGAGATCGTCGATAGGCTGGCCGCTATGCTGGACTACAATCTCCAGGCGCTTGTGGGACCGAAGTGCCAAGAGCTGAAGGTTCGAGACCCCGAGAAATATAAGTTCAACCCGAGAGCACTCCTCGGGGACATCATCCAGGTCTTCCTGAACCTGAGCGACCAACCAACGTTCATCCAGTCTGTTGCGGGCGACGGACGTAGTTATTCCAAGGAACTTTTTGACAGAGCAGCGGACATCGCTATACGACGGACGATCAAGAGCGAGACGGAGATTACGGTATGGAGGGCATTTGTGGAGAAAGTCGAGGAGGCGAAGGCCGCCATGGAGGCAGAGGAGGATCTGGGAGAGGTGCCCGATGAATTCCTTGGTCCGTTCTCTTTCCCTTATTTTCGATTAAATCTGCTTATAGTGTCGTCTCTTTCTTAGATCCCCTTATGTTCACCGTCATGAAGGACCCCGTCCGTCTGCCCAGCTCAAAGACTATCATAGATCGGGCTACCATCAAGTCACACTTATTGTCGGACTCGAAAGATCCTTTCAATCGTGTTCCGTTGACGATCGAGGAAGTCATACCAGGTTTGCCGACTTTCGCTCGACTATTCCATGTTTCGTTGGTTGATCGTACATCAACAGTGCCAGAATTGAAGACACGAATTGAAGAATTCTTGATTGAGAGGCGGAACAAAGGAAAGATCCTGGAGACACCACCTGACCCCTCGAGCAACGCAATGGACACGTCCGACTAACCGACACGCATCTCATCACAAGGCAGGCTCGTTTGAACACTAACTGTATTATAGAAATTTTGCTTGTACAACATAGACTTTGTGCCATATTCATCAATATGCTACAATAAACAAACGCTTTGCCCAGTCTACTCCTCATAATCTTACATGTCTACGACGTCGAAATTCCGTTACGCCCTCTCGTGGCCATACCTCGCAGGCTCCAGCTTCACATGAGTAGGAGCAGGTCGGGAGATGTCGATGAAGACCGTGGGTCGCATGTTATTCATGTTACTCATGTTCGCTAGGTACTCCTTCGACTTGGGCGGCGGTAGAGGAGGCAGATCAGCAAACGCTTCAGCGACCTTCTCCGGCCGAGCGGACTTGAGGAGATCGAGAGGCGAAGAGGGGTTAATAAATAGTGTGCTCTGGACGAGGATGGGCTTCCGGCGCTTGCTGAGTGTTGGCAACCAGAAGAACCATACTCGAAGAACATCCTATCATGTAATGGCCATTTAGCTGATCCTTCCAATTTGAAACAGAGGAAGACGCACAGGCTGTGTTCCGAAAAGGAGAAATAAAACGATGCCAGCTGGAATTCGAGCATCTCAGTCAGGAAACGGTCACTGCGGCGAGAGCTGAAGAACGTTACCTGTGGCAGAATACATATCTGGAAAGACAGACCCAGGATACACGGTCGAAACCAAGTTGATACTAGAAGACGCATGATATCAGAGCACGATCTTCGAGGGTAGAAACGATCGAACGTACACAATCCCCGCAGTGACGTAGATCGCAAAGCCCAAAACCCGAAAAACAAGCTGGAAGTCCGCCATCTTCCATCGTCCTGCGCTGCGAAGGCCGCGCCAGGTGCGGTACACAATTAAGGCGAGTTGTACTGTGCGGGGGTTCGGTGAGCTGACCGACGATCTGCGCTTTGATAGAAGGAAAGAAGAGGTGAAGGACGATCTCACTTTCTATAGCAACGATCCCTAGGCAGATGAAGAAAACGATGGCCCGCCTCCCGTTATTGCTGCAAGGATGGGAGAAGATAAGCCAGCCTTCTATCACGCTCTGGGCAAACAAAAGATGATGAACTCACAGCGGTGGGAAGTCGAGAGAACAGTAGAAAGTGGTCCGGGCTCGGGTGACTTTATCCGGGCGCTCGGTGGCGAGCTACGATGAAATGCATGAGCGAAAACGAAGGGGCTGAGGTTCCTCTTATTTCGACGTACAAAGAATGCCGCCAGCGTGAAGACGAACCACGCAGCGTACGGCGAGACGAGCATCTTTATCGGGTATGTCGGAAAAGAGACAGAAAATTCTGATGATAATTGCAACGCACAAGAACGAGTTTGGCAGTGCTCTCCTGCTTTGCCTCCCCTTTGAGTGATTGAACCATGTACGACAGCATGACGAGGATGGCGACCGACCACCTGTCGAATGTCAGATCAGAACATAACTCGGCATACTGATGAATACAACTCACATCGGTATCGTCCCAAATAGCAACGACGCCTGAGCGATACATACCGCCTTGTCAGGCTCAGGACCAACGTGTTCCTTGACATAAAATCTACATCACCGCCAACAGTCAATTGCTGTGCCGCTCGCGACCCCACCAAACATAAATGCTCACAAAATGACTGCAAACTGCCCAGAAAATATCCAGGTAATAAATAGGTTGACGAGAGTAGGATGCCGCTTGACGCGTGTAGAGATAAGGAATGTGACGACGAGAATCAATGGGAGGATGGTGTTGACGATGATGTTGAGATATATCCAGCTAAGGAGGAGATCGGATGCAGCCAGGCTCCGACGAAGAATAGTGTGTTCATGTCCTGCTAGTCCTGTAGAACGTAAATCGGTAAGAAACCATAGACGGCCCCGGGAGAATTAATGGAGCCAGAGGGACGCACCAAAGAACGAAACAGGGGCCATAAGTCGGGTTATAAATAGAAAATGCTGCTAGTACATGCTACACTCTGCCAGCAGCGAGCAAGAGAAAGAATTAAACGGCGCGTAGGATGCGGGGGAGGGGGAGGGGCGACCGAGTTTTGAGGAAAGGTCGAGACGATCGACGACGACGAAGGGCCCATGATATACACTCGCGTATGCGCGGTTGCTGGGATACCGAATGGCGAAACGGGAGACGGAGTTGATACCGCACCCAGGACCCGTAGTGGTTCGGTAAGCAAGGAGAGTATCAAATTCCACTGAATACCACCCGAGGTCGCCGTTGGCAATATGAAAGTCTGCAGCGGGTAGTTAGGAATACCTTCAAATAGGAATTCAAACATGCCGCGTTGAGCGCTTGAACCGTCACATTTAAATTTAGGAGCATCCATAGCTATTCAGAGGAGATAATTTATAAAGCTCCCGAAGTTGATTGGCGTCGGAGGGGTTTTAGGTTGTCACGTAATGGTTCTCTGTCGAGTCTTCTTTCTGAGAGTCAAATGTTTGAACAAATATTGCGAAGTTGGAAGCATGCTGCGGAGACTGTAATGCGATTAGCAGTAACTTTCTACAAGATTCAAGAGGTGTTGCTTGGGGAACCACCTCGAGCAGAGTGATTCAGTGAAAATAACCAGGCGTCTCGTTTACATAGGCTCGGCCCGTTGATTGGCTCATCGCTACTGTATCACGTGAGGCTCACCTCTTTAGACGTCATGACGTCACAAGACACTGAAAAAGGATCTACTTGGCTGGGCGAGCCATGGTACATACGAAGCTCGGGCGCTAGTTGATGTAGCGGTGCTGAGCTGGGAGGTGAGCAGGCGCCAGAGCGTGACTGAGCTGGGTGCCTGTCTACTTCGAGAATATCGGTTGCCAAATGTGGCAAATGCGCCATCGCATTGCAATGACCCGGTCGTATTCTCGATGCAGTGAAGCCTTGACGGTGCAGCAGCGATCAAATGCCCCATGCACCAGACGGAAAGGCCACAGGTTGGCCTTCATCCGTTTGGTGGCCAGAATGTCCACAACGCGGTCGGACGAACGGCTAGGCAACGCCTTCCTCACCGCCCAGTCGACGATGCCATAGCTAAAGATGAGCGGGCCCTACGTCAGCTGGAGGACGAGCAAAGCATCAGAAAGGGTCAACTCCTCCCGAGGC
>JANKHO010001150.1:0-11614 GCA_027627235.1 Agrocybe chaxingu | reverse complement strand
CGCGGACGCTTTGACTTGGGGGGGCTGGGCGCGCTTGAAGAGGGTGGGGGACGAGGCGCGGGAGGAAGGTGGGTTTCGACTTGGGCTCCATCCGGGCCTGGACATGGACATCGGGGCGGTGGTTTGGGTGGGCCTGCGGCTGGTTAGCCGAGGACGAGGAGGGGGGACGTGGGCGAGGCAGGGTGTCGGGGTGGTGGTCAGGATGAGACCTGCCAGTGTGGGACCCCTATTCGTAGAGAAACTCCTAACCTTCACCTTTATTTGTAACTTCCGTGTATGGTGTGCCGAAGCGCTTGCCTGTTGTGTGCAGATGGCGTATATTTTGTCTACATTAAACGGATAGGGTGACTAGCAAACATAAAGTAAAACGGAAAAGAGGTATAGGCGGTCTACGAATCCGCAGAACCAGTATTTCTGCAGGACAGGATGAATAGACGTACTGAGATGCCGTTGATTATCTTATCTTCGGAAGTTTCCTTACTTATCTCGGCATCGGCAATATCACGTCCCGTTCCGAGTGTCATCGTTTCTTGCCTCATCGTTTCTTGCCTCCCACCACGTTGTGCCCCACCTAGCCTAGGGACACCCTCTCTCCTGCCCTCTTCTTCCTTTCCCTCTCCAGCGATTCATCGAGCGCTCTCTTCATCCAAGCCCTCCAGCGTCTAGTACCCATCTCATAATGCCCACTTCTACCTCCAGAATCCCTCTTCGATCTACGTTGTTTTCCACCCATCAGCCGTAGTCGGCGCCCTGGAGAAGTGAAGTGGCGACGAGCCCACCCGTCTTGATGTGGTTGCAGCCAGGAGAGGGAAGGCCCTGCGTTGTCGCTGCTCGCTTCCTCCTTTCTCTTCCGGCTTTACGGGGTCCTCGTTACAGCGGGTGGGCCACTATGCATCGGCCGTGCTTTCTTTTCCCTGTATCCTCTCCTCTGCGGTGAACGTCCCTTTCGTTCGGTTTCTCTCTTTCTTGACCTGGATGTCGAGAGTGCATGCTGTAAAGCCCTTTCTCGCCTTCCATCCTATAAGGGGCCCGTATCAAGGCCGGAGTTCGCGGGAACGATGTACGTCCAGGATCAACTGTGGATCCTCACATCAACTGGTTGATCTTCGTTATGTAGAGGCGACACACGACTACACGACTAGCAAGTGAACTATCATCTATTTGCGACCAGGTTAGAGTGGGATTTTTTACAGAGCCGGCAGAGGGGTCGGAGGGCATGGTCTCGTCGCGGACAAAGGTGAGCGCCTGCAGGTTTAGTCTGGTGCCGTCGATTCGACCACAAGTCCGGAATTCTCCTCTGCGGGACTCCTTTCCTCGCTTGGGATACCTTCTTCAACTTTGTTTGTCCCCCACCAGTGCCAACGCTGGCTAACGCGCGATCCGCCCAATCTGCTCTCCGATCACAACGCGATGCGCGACTCTATCATCCCTGTACGATTTTCTCGGTTCTTCTAACGTGCTTTTTGTTTTCTCTTTCCTGACCAGGACGTCGATCGAGAGTGTATGCTGTAAACCCATTCCTTATGTTTCCTCTTCGAGCGTCGCTGGATCGACGACTGAATTGGCGGGAACGGTTATGCCCTGTACATGGTCGTTGACACGTCCTTGGTGGCTTGGACTGTACAGAGAAACCGAGTTTTCAAGCACGTGAAGGACGGAGCGGACGGTGTGTCTGTTTCGTGGAGGCGCTCTGAAGTGCGTCCTGCTGTCCACGTTTGAGTGATAAGGCTGACGACCCAGGAAGAGATGTTTTCGCTTCTGATCATGTCCTAACATGCGGATCGCACCTCTATCGCAATTCTCGAGATATCTTGAATATCGGCACCCATATTCCTATTCCTTATTTGTGTAGCTCGCGCACACTTCATCGGCTGCTTCTCCCGTTACGCAAATCCTTACGCATCCGAGGAGGAGGAAATTCTCCGACCCGTAGTGCATAGATCGCGTAGACGGCGACGAGATACATTATTTATTATCTTGTCGCCGCGTAAATCTATGCTGCATCTCGTCTTTGAGTGTTTCCTCCTCCATTGCACGCAGGGCGTACGGTGCGTTATCCTACCATGCATTATCCCTCCAGTCGGCTTTTCTGGATCCCAAGGCCGGCAGAGGCTAGTGGCGGACGTTTCGCACGAAGTGCGAACTCGCGGTCTGCACTGTTCGTCTAGAGGCGAAATGCTCTTACGTGTTTCCATATTTCTCAATTATCCCTCGCCAGCGGCCACCATGCATACTGGTGTTTTTTTGCGTCTCCTCGAAGTGAACTCGGTGTGGGTTTCCGTGTGCGTACGCCGTCGCGAGGCTTTTAAATTTCGTTCTAGCGCTCCCTGCATTCAAATCCTGCACACATGTCTCTCTGTGTCTCGAAGGTCAACGTGGTTAATTTTCTGTCTATTTCGTCGGACCACTAGGCTGATTCTCGTACTTTGGTTTGGTGATGCGAAAGGCCCACGTTTTGCACAGGCTTTGAGCCTCTCGAAAGCTAGAGAATTTCCACGCGTTGAGAACGAAAATCATTCCTTGAGGTCTGGAAAGATTCATGTCTGGAGTGTTATGTATCCACCTACTCACCTCGCTGTGCTGAACTAGTGTACGTTTCTGCGGTCCCATGGGAGTTGAAACGTTGACCGTCGAAGGGCGACAGGATGAGAACGCCGAGAACGCCGCTGTATTGAAGTCACGTTGTGATGAACTTCGACCTCAGTTTCACTGGTGTGGGAACCGACTTTATGTGCGGTCAAAAAGGCGTGATAGGGGTGTTAAACTTTATATACACGATTTTTTTGTGTCAATAAAGTTCAAATAAAGTTACAATAAAATCTTCCTTTCCCATGCCCATAATTTTCCGAAAATCGTCACCTTTGAGGTAATTACAGTGATCCGGCGGTCCGTGGGACAGTACCACTCCTTGGGACGATGGCTCCTAGCCACCTCAAATCAAGACCTACAGCCACGAAATTTTACAGAGATGTAGATGTATATAATGTCTGTCTGTGAAAAAAATATGAATTTTTTTTACGCTCCATGTGTCGCGGTATGAGGTCGTATACCTAAGATCAAGCCAAATCAAAACTTGAGTACAAATGCTATGCTGAATTTCTACAGTCATCCACCGGCTAATGGTATGCCAAAACTGTAACGCCCGATTTTAAATTTATTAATCTATAAATACGCAATAAAAAAAGTTCATATTTTTTGTTGACTTTGTTTGTCCGCGACTGTACCTTCAATCAAGTGATGACAACCATTTCCGAAAGAGCTGCAAGAAGCTCCGCAGAGCATCGAAGTGAAAATGCCAAGAGGAAGGCTCATCACGCGGATCCAGCCTTCGAGTTTCATGCTCGGGTCACGCCCAAATGCTCGGGAGTGTCGTTCTCAAGGAGAATTCTAGCGCTAGAGTTGTGTTGGAGTCGTGGCCAAACGAGAAAAGTCCATCCCGCACCACTGGCTTCATAGCATGGGAGAATTATTCATGGAAACGTGACATGCCGTGATGCCAGACCCCAGCGCTCAGGGAGTTCAATTGAAGCCCCCACGTCGATGGGAGAGGCATTCATCGACTCGCCGATGCGAGAGTGGAAGACACTCAACATTTTTATTTCAGTGTACATGTTGCTCCTCGTACATTTTCTTCGGTATTTCCTTTAAGGATTTTTTTTTACCTCTCGGATCTATTCCTGCAGAGGGATTTTGACGACCTTACAGGTCGAAACAGCCGCAGCTGACCTGTTACATGATACACGGCTTTGTTTTCTTTGAGATGCATACTAGTCAGCCTCCTGTTTGGGTGCATGTATACTATATGATTTGGTACCATGCAAAAAACATACAAAGCAGCGGAGTGGGCCTTGATGCGGGCCCCCTTTGCATTTTATTTGCTTACTTTCACTTACCTAATTTATTCTACCCCAGGAATCAGAAAAGACAAAATCACTCATCCGATGGAATAACTAGGTTTTGCTACCAATTCGGGTCATCTGGCTAATTTGGTAAATATTGTTAAACGAGCTTATGCTCTTTACGCTCACATAATTCGTTTTTCTTAGGTCTATTGTTCTTTACCTTGTGTGCATCATATTCCTTGTGTGGCGCTCGAGTACGTATGAAACGACGCCTTCTTCGCAGATCTCTGAAAATGCGTTCTTAACCGTCCGCATCCTAGATTACCGATTTGCAGGATGACTATATTCGTTTCTGGTCGCCATTGGTATCGTTTCGGACGAGTGTAGGATCATATGACGATTAGACGTTAGTCAACTGACTTGTCGTCTGGATGATTCGTGCTCTACTTGTGTCACAGCATCTTCGTCTTCTCAGATCGAGGACTCGGGGACCGTGACCATGTGTCTCGCTCTGGTCGAAAATGAAGACACCGTGATGTAAATGAAGGAGGGAGAGGTAGAAATAAAGTCCGGCGGAGTAACGCAGCTTTCGCGACGTCAATGATAGCGGTGGTGATCTGTCGGCAGACGTTGTCTCTTTAAATCTATGCCTAAACGTGTGTGAGCGGTATTTATATCTGTAAAGTAAATTAAGGAAATAGTCGATCCGTCTGCGTCCCACTTCAATACTTGCCAGTCCGAGGTTTCCAGACTACCGCTGGAGAGGAGGAAGGAATGAATAGTAAAAAACAATGCCGAAGCTGTCGAGGTGTACTAGAAGGCGTTGAATAGCCCCCTTATGTCCGCCCTCCTTAGCGCTTCCACAATCTCATCCAACGAGTCTCGCCTCTCGTTGACCAAACCCGTCGCATTCGCTGTAGATGTCGAAGGAAAATATGGAACCACAGCGTCATTGCAAATAGCGCCTTTCGCTGGCAAGGTGCCGTTCTGAAAGTACGATCGGACGTGGCTGATGACGCATATTGAAGTCCAGGCGAAAGATGAGTGCTGAAGGGCGAATGAGGCGGCCAGAAGTGAGAGAGAGAGATTTGATGACGTACCCCAGGGATATCGTATGTAAGGACGACGGATCCGGGGAATGCTTGCGATGCCTGCTTTGCCCTGCAGTTTGCGAAGAGGGTGCAGATCAGATTTAGTTTCTACTTGTCTGAATTGGATGACACACATAGAGAGAGGCGTCACTGGGTCTGCAGTGTTGCCGATGATCAGCAGCGGGAAGCTCGTGTTACCAGAGAGTGGCCCTCCAATAGGGCGTCAGGTTCTGAGAA
Organism: Agrocybe chaxingu; assembly: GCA_027627235.1. Taxonomy (NCBI): domain Eukaryota; kingdom Fungi; phylum Basidiomycota; class Agaricomycetes; order Agaricales; family Agrocybaceae; genus Agrocybe; species Agrocybe chaxingu. The sequence goes on along the minus strand of JANKHO010001150.1, from coordinate 6,444 downwards.
CATAATGCACTGAGAGGTGCCCACCTTTGAAGCTGTTCGGATGGATTTTCCAGCCTCTAAATACCAAGTTAGAGACAAGCTGCAGGGTGGTAACTATAGGGAAAAGAACCTACGAGCACAAAAGCCTGATCGAGGACATGAAGCTCGAGAAGGTCGACAGGCTACTAATAGTCTTCGCATAATCCGCGATTTGCGCTGCAGAATCAGTTACAGCGTTCGCGTCCGAGCAGAAAATCGATGCGTAGACCTCATCCGAGCTGACCATCGGGAGCTGGTACAGAACGCTCGCATCCCCATCTTCGAGCGCTTTCAGCCCCCTCGCGAGAGGAGCGAAGTAGACTGAGGGGGCATACAGAGTACTAAGGACGATATTCCTAAGCGTGAAGAGGTCGACGATGCCATATTTCTGCAACGAAGCTGAGTAAGCAGGGGCAGGCTGGCGAAGGACACGCTCGTAGAGCTTGTCGAGGCGTCGTTTGATAGCGGCGGCTGTAGGCGAGTGAAATGCGCAAGCCTGCGGCCCGGCACCCGCGCAGGCGTCGAAGAAAGCTTGAAGGGTCTTGTCGGCGTCGGCTACAAGAGTACCCCCATCGACTGGCCACCAGATTAAAGGTCAGCCTTATGGTGTTCGCGAGAACCCACTCACCAGAGTAATACCGTTGAAGGTCGGGAACACCTGTACGAGAGGTGTGAGCAAAGGCATTCTTGGATGATAAGTGTTATGAGTACGTACCATCGATGATCAGGCGTTCGACTTTGTCCTATTGTCACAGGTATCTGAGATTAGGAAGGAGAAATAATCGACTGCGAGTTAGCATACTGGAAATAGAGCAGCGAACGTTGCCCCAAGAACGCTTCCATACCTAAACAACGCCGGTGAATTAACAGATTTCATCCCCAAGCAATCTACACTCACGAGATACCCCAATACTGCAATTTATTCCTACCATGGGCTTCAACAATCCTGAGCATATCTCTTGCTACATTGTCTGTCGTCATATGGCTGATAACATTAGCACTGCGATCCCTTGCAAGGCTACCCAAGACTTGAGTCTTCGCCCAGCGCTCCGGTAGGGTCGAGCGAGAGGTCGTTTCCGTGTTGAGCGTTCCGGCCGACATATCGAACTCCGCCCTTTCCAAGTTGGAGGTGAAGACAGAGATGGCGGGGGTTGAACGACCGACTCCTGTGTGTAATCCCGGTTGGGACTCAAAGCACCATGAACGAGACGAAAAGCGGACAAACCTCGAGGATCGAAGCTGACCACATCGAACTCCGGGCCGAAGATGCCCTGGATGCTGCCTCCGAGACCGAGCACAAAATCGATACCACTCGCACCTGGCCCTCCAGGGTTGAAGAGGACCGGGCCGCGATACCCGGGTGCGCCAGAGAGGCCCAAGGGAGATGGGACACGAACTAGGGCAATAGCAGCAGAACCCACATTCGGATTCGAGTAGTCCAAAGGAACCTAAAGGAGCGCCAATAACGAGTCACGGAAACACCAGGGAGCATATACGTACGTTGAGCCGAGCGCATTGAGTCAACTGAGAATAGCAGCCGACCCAGTTCAGGCTGGTGGTCGGTGTAATCTACAACAGCGAGTAACGCTTAGAACAGTGAGACTTGCTGCACCATTCGACAAGACATACTGAGTTCCAGTCAAAATCCGTCTGAGCGCTTGCAGAAGGGAGATGTACGAGCGAGAAGGCGAGTATGCCCGTCCTTAAAGTGGTGCGTAGGAATGACAAGTGCGACATCGCGCAAAGGAACCGAATTTCGTGAGCTCCGACGAGTAGGGAACTTGGAGGCCTGATTCCTTCTCTTTTTAAGTCTCCTGCTGGATACTTTTGGTTGGATCATTGAACGCCTTCAATGGGAATAGAAGAGACGCCGGATCATATCGCGTCGATATATGACTCTGAGCATGGAATGTAGAGTACCCCAATTAGCGTCAGTAGTTTCAGACTGGCGTAGAGGAGATTCGTAGGCTCACATAAGCACCCTCTTGGTACGAGACTAAGGAGATTCGTACCAATTGAAATCAGCTGCGTTACGTTGCTGGCGTGGACCGGCCGGTGGATGGCTCCTCGCCACGCACGTAGCTGGCATAATAGACGCGTCGTACACGGAACTGTCGTAAAGCACATCGAGCGCATTCGATTATCACGTACCTTCTGGTGCGAGACAACCTTGGAATGCCCCACAGGCCAGAAATCAAGTCTACTTGGATCAACATTCTCCGCAAGGCATCGACGTTCAATCGTTCAAAAATTCCGAGAGGAATGTTCCATCAACTCCAAGGTATAGTCTTCGGATTTCATCAGTTCGAATTACGTCCGAGGGTGAATGCTGTTATAAGGAGGGTTCCCGAAGGTTCATGGGCAAAGTTGAGGGCGGGGTCCATCATGAATGTAAATCTCAGTTGAATAATGCATACATGGCGGAAGCCCGGAGCTATAGCACAGAGAAGGGGGCCACTTTTCGCAGGAGAAAGATAGTTGCGTGCTATCGTTTAGCCTGCTCAGCGACAATCATGCCTCGGATCTCTCCAGCAAATGCCTCCTGTGAGGAGTACAACAATGAGAGGCAGAACAGGCAAAAAGAGAAAGCAGCTTACATCGCTTTTATATATATGCTGCAAGTGTGAGACCTGCCGCCACGCCCATCCAAAATCCGCAAGCATCTTCTCTTGCTTCGCGCTATCGGAGACCAGGAACCGCGCTACGCGATACCTGATATCCATTGGCTTGCTGAAGAAGTCGTCCTTGGTGAGAGGGAACATGGCATCACGTTGGCGACGCGCTATTTCTTCCTCTTTCTCAAGTTCGACGCGTCGCTTCTCGAGAGGAACGAACTGAGCGAGGTAGGCGTAGCGCATCTGCTCAAAATCGCTGGCCCATTCCTTCTCTTGAAATGACTCTGCTGTCCCCCCGTGGTACAGGTCCTATGAACATATTGGTATCGATACTGTGGAAATGAGTGTTGGACGTACTTGAAGCTGGGCTTCCGCCTCTGGGTCTGCTAGTGGTACATCCTCTCTCGAGAAATGCTTGTCCATCGTCTCTTGCATGTAGTCCTGCACTTGTAGTGCGTAGAGTCGTTCCAAGTCATCTTCGTGCTGTGCTCTCAGAGCTGCCAGCCGTTCATTCACAGTAGTGAGGTCGTCAGGCTTCTCGACTTCAGCCTTCATTGTCTCGAAGCTTTAAGAGTAGGCTTTAACAAATCTTTGTTAGCGAAGGAAATCACGTACTCCGGAACCTCACGTTTCTTGTGCTCAAGTACGAACAGCGCCCTCCGATGCCTCTCCAACGCGTCAGCCACGTTTGCCTCGTTGATTTGTCCTGGATCAATAGGGTCTTCGAAAAAGCCGTTTCGACCGAGGTAGGATGGCTTTGCTCGTCGTACGAGTCGTGGGTCGTCCATGGTAGGGCGAGAAATAAGAGTATCACATTGGACGTCAACGCGATGATGTGGTTTGGGTTCAAGATGTGCAAACAACGTCAGGCGTCCATCACGCGCCGGCTCTTTTTCGCGACCACCATCTTATAACGATATTCTAGTAGTGCAAGCCCGCCAATCGAAAGGATTTATTATAAGGCATACTAACGACTGGTAAGTTTCCTGTTCCCCCTGCTTTGGTCCCCGCAGGCTCCATGTTGAGCTCGATTTCCAGGCTATCTCGCTTCAAACTCTTAGGACGCGACGGTTTCACGTTGCGTTACAGAAGGCAATCGCAAGAGACTCTAATCTTGGATCTGAATGTCTCTGAAGCGCGAGAATGACTTCCCAGCGACCTCGATAGGCCGAAGCTCTGGCGCACGCCTACAACAAGCTGCGGCTGCCCATGAAGCTCATCCACTTCTGTCACCGACGCCCTCGGAGCAGAACCTTGCATCGGGAACAACAGCAAACGGTGCTCCTCGTTATGTGCCATACACACCGCGACAACGTGTCACGCCGACAGCTGCAACGACGGGCACCACAGTACATCCACCATCTCCTCAACAGCATCAGGGCGATGCAACGAGCAAACTCCAGCTGATGCACCTCAAGGCTGCTGCCCAGGCCATTGGACTTGATAGCGGCACATTGGGATGGGCGATGCTCGAGAAGCTGGTGATCGATGTGGAAAGCAGTGACGAATGGACGGAGGTTTGGACTGTTATCACCTCGGGCAAGGTATGTCGAACTTTCTCGGTTGTTTCTTTCTAATTCTTTGCAGGCAACACTTCTTCTCCCCTTAGAGTCCGCCTCCTACGAGAAGATTACTCCCGATTTCATGAAGGATCACATCATTCTCTGCGATAGCCCGTCTCGCAAGGATACACCCATCGTAACTCTATCCGGTCTGCGTGGTACGCTTGACGAGTGCGTCATCTTCCTTCTGGAGGCCATTTCTTCTAACTGACCAGTAATTAGCGAAACTCTGACTTTCCGTTCCACAATCAACCCCACCTGCAAGCTCTTCCAAGATCTACTTGCTCCATTAACACGTACGACAGCCCTCTCACACCTACCGCCTCTTCCGACGTCAACAAAGTATCCTAAATTCCACCTGCCATCCTATTCTTCCAACCTTCATGTCCCACCCCGAGCGCAGCCTCCAAACCTCCTCTCCCACCCCGCCAAACAACAGACCTGCCCCTCCGACCCGAATCAGCAACCCCTTCGCGTCGCTCTTCGGCGGCAGCGCACGAAGCCCAAACCCCCCTGTGCCCCCTTCTCCGACGTCCTCTCTTCTCAGCTTCGAATCTGACACCAGCACGTCCTTCGAAGTGCCGGGTTTCGCGATTGATCGACGGATCGTGCGCAAAGACCTCGCGAAGGAGCTCAACAAAGCCCTCAAAGCCGAGATCAAAGCCTCTCTATCTGCGTCTTCCGGTCCTAGCTGGCTGGCTGAGCGCGTACACGACGCAACGGCTCCATGGTTTCCATTCATCAAGACGACAGCACCGTCAAGGCGGAAGGCGGGCCTGGAGAAAGAGAGCAATGGGAACGCATATATCGTGAATCCCTTCGAGGAGAACCCGCAGGACTGTTCGGAACATCTGCAGGATATTTATCTCGCCTTGGAGCAGGATTTGAGAACGAGCTTGCCGAAGAAGAAGGACAAGGAAGCGGAGTCGGATGTAGAGGACGAGAAGGAGCGAGAGAAGAGAGAGTCGGAGAGGATGGAGACTGAGATATGGGTTCGCGAGGTCATGGAGGTAGTGGAGCGAACAATTACTTCGCTATTTTATGATCGGTCAGTCCTTTCTGTCTCGGGTCTTGACATTGTTGTTGAAATATATGCAGCCTGTTTATGCAGTCAACTACGGACGATGCGTCTCACGATGAGGCGTTATCAAGTCGAATAGCAGCACTCAACATGCTGGATCTTGGGCTCGGGCATCTTGGAATTGATGTTGGAGAGGTCAACGAATCGGATCTGGATGCTGTCGTGAAGGCATGTGGCGATGGTGCGTGTTTTGAGTAACCTTTCGCTGCCGGCTGCTCATGGAATCTCTCATAGTCCTGACTAAATTGGAAGCACTTCGATACCCAGCGGAAAAGGCGGCAAGTCTGGTCGAGGCCCACAAGATCGTGGTTGGTGCGTCTGTTCCACATTTTCCGTGTTTTTTCAACCACTAACTTTTTACAGATGGTCTGTCCAAGCTACCACCCGTACGCCTCATATCCGAGAACGACGTCAACGTAGATGAAGACCTTCCGACTGCTAAGCCACAGTCGAGTACCCTTGATGAAGGTCTATCGAGCGTGGCCTACGCCGAACAGCCTATTGCCACAACCGCATTACCAGCCTCCAGTCTAGGTTTGGAATCCTCCGACCCACCTTTACCTTCATTGCCTTCCGATTTGCCACCGACAGCACACACATCGTCAGGGAGTGATCTCAAAACCTCGGCTTCCAGTACCAAGATCAAGACCGTTCCGCCTCCTCTACCTCTTGATACCCCTTCTAATTCTGCTTCGCCTGCAGCATCCGCCCAGGCCTCTTCTTCCCCTGTTCAGAAGAGCAATGATATACAGAAGGAGCCTACGCCTGTCTCCGGCGACGTCCTACTACCAATGATCATCTTTTCGGTGGTGAAGGCCAACCCACCCCGGCTTGTGTCAAATTTGCTCTTCACCCAGCGGTTCAGAAACCAATCAGTGGGCGGCGAGGAGAGCTACTGCTTAATCAACATGATGGCCGTCGCCGAGTTCCTCGAGAACGTAGACATGGCCGGTCTAGGGCTGGGAGACAGCGACAAAGTCATGAGCACCGCCGATCTGACTCCGATTCCGCTCACAAGAAGCCCAGTCACCTCCGAGACACCGCTCCTTCCAGCAGACGCTGCACACGGCGGCCTCCGTGGGCGTGTCGAGCAGCAAGTTGATGCGATCGCAGACTCAGCGAACAAGGTCATCAGCGGCGTCGTCGATTCATCGTTTGGCATACTCAG
>JANKHO010000115.1:0-41734 GCA_027627235.1 Agrocybe chaxingu | reverse complement strand
CTGCCTCCCTGATGGGAAGGATGCCGGTGGGTAGAGGGATGGGAAGAGCTGGGAGGATGTCGCCGAGGTTGGGTAAATCGTCAAGTATGCCAGTCGGGAGGGGGAGATCGATTGGGAGGTCCGGAAGAATATCCTCCAGATCTGGAAGGTCGATGGGAAGAGGCAGGCCCAGGAGTTGCCTCTCCTTGAGACCCTTCGCACCGACTTCTGGAAGGAGAGTCGGGAGGGGGATGGGGAGGACGGGGAGGATGCTGAAATCCGGAGTTTCGACGACGCCTGTCGGGAGCGGCAAATCGATGGGCAAGATGCTAAATTGCGGCAAGTCGATGGGCAAGTCGACACCAATTGGAATGGGCAGGTCCCGAGCTTGGGGGGCGACCGGAGCCGCGTCTGCGACGAGAATTGCAGTCATTGCGACTGCGAGGACGACGAGGCGTTGGAAAGCTTGTTGGAACTGCATTGTGTCGATGTGTGTCTGACTTGGGTGCTGAGCCTGAGCCTGAGCTTGAGAGAGTAGCGTGAAGCTGCCTGGCCTTTATACTCCTGGGCCCTGGCCGCTACAGTATAAGTTGTGCATCGCTGGTCGAAAGACGTCTGAGGCTCTGAGTGCTGTGACGCAACGGAAAAGATGGACAGGCGGTGACCCACAGAAGTCCATCCCAATCAAAATTCTGTCAGGGAACAGGAAGACACTAGAAGGATGATTTGCGTCATATTTACGCGATATCTTGGGGATATCATGAGGGACATTGATGGAAGAAAGTCGTACTGCCTTGTAAAATATTTACGTGCGTCCCAGCAAGTATAGATTATCCAGCCATGTGCCCAGAGACATTCACGCCCGGAGTGTTTCACCGAGCGCCTGTCTTCGAAGAGGTGGGCGGATTGAGAATATCTAGGGTCCTCTTGGAGGGGGCTGAAGCACCAGGATTCACCTATTTGCTCGTTCGCCACCTCGAGGATGACGGATATATTAGAAGACTCGAAGAAAACCGACGCCTTAATTATGCTTCATTATCCATGAAAGAAAATCTCGGTTTGCGTTCGAGCCTCTGATCCGTCTCTTCGAGACCTCGTGCCAATTTTTCATCTCGGGATGCGAAGTGGCTCCGCTGCCGACGATTGTCCCGTTCACCTAAAATCAAATCATCTCAGGAGCACTTTCTCGGAGTGCAGTGTGGGTTCATGCTGATCGTTTAGTCGGGCATACCCTTGGCTGACCCCTCCCCGCGAATGTGGACAGTCGCTTCTTTTGCCGACGTCATAACTGTCGAGCGGAAGAACTGCTTTATGAGAGGACAAGAGCTCCATTGTTCACGATCTTCCAACGTACTTCGATTCCCAAGAAAATCAGCTTGAAACTGGTTCTGGCGTACTCCATACAATTGAATTTAAAATGCCCTCCTTAGACCTCGAGGGCTACTTTGGTGGAAGGTTCGAATACGGGAACGATGTAATCGCCTTATTTTTGTTATGGATACGGAGAGACAGGAAGAATAGTTTGACCCCGTGAAAGCCTGTGAATATGTATTGCTCATCAAACAAACGAGAAGATGACGGAACTCGCTGTGGAAGCGGAAGCGACATGAGAAAAAAACCCGGCTCGGAGGGGGATCGGCGGTTACGCGAAAAATGAAGACAATCCCCTTCCCAAAGAATATTTCCTCGGGCTCCGGCCGACTAATATACCCGAGCGTGACTTGAACGCGTGCCACAATTACTATATTAGTCAAGGTTTGGGGCGCGATGAGATTATAGCAAGTTTCGGGGTAAGCTAAGAAGGTCGAGAACACCATTTTCTTCAAATCGGGGCCTATTTTACAGAGTAAAAGAAGATGTAGTTCCGACTTCGTATTCTGATCGCTTTTACGTTCATAGTAGGCTACTCCCACCTAACGGGAACCATTATTGACCCAAACTCTCGCTTAATCACACCCTATCAGATATGTGAACTTGGAATCATCATCAAACTTGAGCTTCAACGTCAACTCTTAACAGGACCACATCGGCTTACGTCCACAACGAGGCCCACCGCCAGCTTGACCTTCGCGCCTCGAGATAAGCAATCTTAAGAAAATGAGCACACTTATCAATTCAAGCTCGAGCTTCAAATGTATGCAGAATTCTACTTACCGGGGGTTCCATATGCCGACGTCGACGCACACACCACGGAACAGCTATACACCGGTGGAACGCTCCAGGCGCTGCTCGGTGTTGGGACACATGATACTATAGTGCTCGAATAGGACGGGGCGTTCCACTCGCTGGTGATTGATACTTGGGTGCGCTTTAGAATGAGGCTTAGGCAGTGATATATGTGAGCGTAATGCTTATAATCGGCGGAACCGTGACGTACCAGATTCACAAGGGGAGGGCCGTATTAACGACAGTGTCATGGACTTGGCCTGGCCACCACAAGGAACTTGGATTAAGGCCTGATTGGCTCGAGATGATAAATAAATCAGAGATTTTGGTACCGGCTCACGGTGTTTGGTTCTAAGGAGATCATTCACGGGCTTGTGTGAGGTAGCTAAGATGGCTACGCCCGGAACGAAGGTCCTCGGTTCGATTCCGAGTGGCTTCGATTTTCCCAGCTTACCACACCAGTTCAATCCCTTACACCTGAAGCCTCGGTCCATGGCGTCTCGAAGATCTAGTAAATCGTCATTAGAGGCTTCTTCCAACTGAGTTCAGTATCGATTCCCTCCCTTTTTCTTGTCAGACCGAGAGTTTTTTAAATTTCCATTGAGGTCTATGCAGCGTCCTACCTTTGTGCCAACTTCATTTCCATCACGCTATTGGTGAATCTAATTCTGATGCAGCTATGGCCATCAGTATCTTCTTGAGACATGCCCTGAATGTTTCCACCGAAATTTCTTTGCAAGACTCAGAACTCGCAAAACCATTCGGGTGTTCAGGAATCGGCATCACTTTGCTCAGTCACCGCCATACTTGGTAGATCCCTTTCCCATCCAGGACGAAACATTCGGGTACGACGATTTAATACCTCGGTGTTTCGTCTAAGAGTTGTAACCTCATAGAATCATTGATGTCTCTGATATACTGCTACACTGCGTAAATTGAGCGCTGGATCTTGCTGCGGGACATCAGGTCTGCTTGCCGGCACAGGCGGACCGACGGTCACCTGATCGTCAGAAACCAAAAGCGGAACGAGGTACACTGTCCAGCGTTGTTCGTTCGTTTCTGCCAGCCACGAGCGGTGTGCTGCGCCGCCGTCACCCGCTTTCGCTTCTTACTTTCGCTTCTTACCTCTATTCCCACTGAAACTACTTTCTGACGAGAAGCTATCCAATATGTCGCTCGTCAAACTCACGGCGATTTCAACGAAGACCCTCTCCCTTCTGCTCGAACGGCAGCGCATGCAGACCCTGCCCTCGTTCTCGGCCAATGGTGGATCAGATAACTCGCAAGGGAGTTCACTACACCATCCTCAAATCAAACGGAATCTGAACCAGCTGAGGGAAGGCATCCTTGCATTGGAAGCGAAGGAGGGACCGTCCTCGGAAGCTGCGAAGCTGTTGCGGAACCAGTATGACAGAATGCGAGGCATGCTTTGGGAGGAAGAGCGTGCTGAGATACCTAGGTAAGCCATTTTTTTGGTTTTCATCCTGAACTTTCTTCTTCACGGTTCAGCCCGGCGCTGAGTTCAATTCCGCGTCTCTCTCTCTGCATCCTTTTCCTGTAGCGTGTTCCAATGCTTATGTGTTTATTTTCAGTTTAGATAAGAAGGAACCGTCACCGTCACCGTCACCACCTCCGGAGCAAGCACCCTCGACTCAATTCACACATTCCGCTGCACGCGATTCATTACTCTCACAACCTACATTTGCACCCTACACCGATGACCCAGAGCAGGGACCTGGTGTCGAGCCACCAGAGCCAGCAACCCTTCTTCAAACACAGCGGCTTCTTATGGATGGTAAACCTGTTCCACCTACCTCTTCCTAACGCTTCATCTCATCCATCGCTTGTTCGGCCAGAACAAGACCACCACCTTGATCAACTATCGCATTCTATTAACAGGCAACACCATATCTCTCTCCAAATAAACGATGAACTGGACGTACATCATGGACTTCTGCAAGACCTCGACACAGATATCGACCGGACGGACACTAGGATGCGTCGAGCACGGAGGAAGCTCGACCGGGTCGCTCGAGGGGTGAAGGAGAACGGTACGTCAGTCTCTTCACTATACAATTATTTTCTTTCAAACCTTTTACTGCAGGCTCCGTTGTGACCATTGGCGCTCTGATATTCATTCTCTTGATTCTGATCATTTACTTCAAGACATGATCGCTGTTGTTCGCTTCCTCACTTCCTCGTACACACATTGGATCTTGCATATGGCAATCAATCCAGTTGGATGCCTTGTCATAACATCTCTATCCTCTATGTTCTATCAGCTCATCAGGCCGCCTCAACCTCGCTTTCTCTACATCTCGGGATTCTGGAAGCCTCTACCTTCGCTCCCTTTCACCTTGATCTGTTCTATTCTTCTTGTCTTATTATTGTATTTAACAATTGCTTTATTGTTGGCAGATGCCGCTGGTTTCAAGCGTCAGAAGGAGGTTGCGGCCTAACACCATGTTGTGGCCGGTGTCTCTTGCCGGACAAGGTAATGTGCCTCGAACTTCTGTTGGGTTTTGATACACTTGCATTTACCCAAGACTCACGGCCGATTGAACCAATTCCTGCCTGCTTACTGCGGCACTCCTTTCTGATCCTGTTTAGAACGGTCGAAGTTATCGCCGCTGGAGCTCTACTGTGCATCTCTTGAACGGTCGCCCGTTCCCCCGACACTATGCAGATGTAGAGTCTCCCGTGCGTCGATTTGCAACAAGGCGCTGCCCATTACGCCATACGGGGGTGCCTTTCGCAGAGGGATTGTAGCTTAGCTTACGAGGGCAGTTGGCATCATGGTATCCGCAAATCGAAAATGCCTCTGTCTGGCGAAAGTCGCGCATAGAGACTTACCTGACCAATGGCAAAACACCGTGCATTACCTCCATCTCATAAATTTGTTTAGGTTTCGATCCTGAAGCGTCCTGACATTTACGACCGACAGCTCCTTCGCGCCCGACTTCGCGTCCCTCTTCGAGAAGATGCCACTCATTTTTTCGCTAGGCGAGATGTCCAATGTCGAGGCACACCGGTACCACTCGACCCACCGACGACTCTTATTTGGCTGTGGTTCGCTCTCATTCGCGACATGTTGAGTCAGGGACTCGATTGCCCATCGAGTATCGCACCCTCAGCATCCAGGTGGAGAACCGACAACTCGACTCTGAGAAATGAAAGAAGAATGAAAATCGCAAAGTCGCCGCCAAAGGTAAGAAATTCATTCCTCCTGTTTGTCTGAAAACTGACTTTCGTTCTTCTAGAGTTCTCGTCGATAGAATGGCGCAAGATCTCAGTGGAACAGGTACTAACTCGCCTCGGTGTTTCTCCTGCAATCGGTCGAGAAGGCTCAAGCTCATCGCCGCCTCTCGTTACACGGAAAGAACGCCATTTCGCCCCCCCAAAAGCAACATGGGACGCATGCTTCTCGAGTGGGTCCTTAGTGGATTTGGGAACCTCCTCTTAGCGGCGAGTATCGTTTGCTTTGTCGCTTGGTGAGCATCATTGCTCTTTCGCTCGTGCTCTTTGTTTACCTCTCGTGGTAGGAAACCACTCGTAGAACCAAATCCTCAGGCGTCCAACTCGGCTCTCACCGTCGTGCTCCTTATCGTGCTCCTTCTGCAAGCCTTCTTCAACGCATGGCAGGATTTCTCCACCTCCCATGTCCTGGCCTCGATGAAAGGGATGCTGCCGTCCGACGTCCTCGTTCTCTCAGGATGAGTCTCGATGACGGACGAAAACTTCCTAGAGGTATATTGTCTGGCCTCATTTCTATTCCTCTTCTTATCGTCATACAGACCAGAAACATCGCGCTACAAGGCACCCACTGTGCCAGTGGCTCAGGCATTGGCGTTGTCATTCATACAGGAGATAACACCCTCTTATCTGTCTTACCACCAACGCTGAGGTGTTCGCGATGCTAATTGCGGCTATAGTGGTGTCGTTGCGAAGCTTTCCTCCGTGGAGCTGACGGACCCTGCAACTCTGCAACAAGAATTGCTCCATTTCGTTGCAATTACAGCTAGCCTTGCCACCACAGTTGCGGTCATCATGGTTATTCTCTGGGCTGTTGGGTCCGTCGCATTGGCATTCTTTTCGCTGTAATTCACTCAAGCCTTCTCCAGGTTATGTCGAGACCATACCACATATATCATTGTTCCGACCTTGTTGATCGACGTTGTCTCCGTCATGGGTTCGTGACGTGCTTCTACTCGCACGACCGCGTCAATTTGGCCCTGTGGTAGCATTCATTCCTGAGGGTCTACCTGTTGCTGTGACGTTGTCTTTTGCAAAGTCGCGCATACACTCAGCAAGCGCAAAATTGTCTGCAAGTACGTATTGATTGTCAGCTTTTTCCATTCGCTTTGCTGACTCTTTATAACTAGATCGCTTTCCACTGTTGAAACTCTAGGTTCCGTCAACGTTCTGTGTTCTGTGAGTTCCGGTTCACTATCCAAGTTTGCACTCTTTTCTAAATTTGCTCCAGCACAAGACAGGCACTTTGACGCAAAACGTCGTGCATGTTGAGAACCTAGCCATAGTCGACACTGTTTACAAGTCCAATTCGCTTCAGTTGCTTGCCAAGAATCCTGATTCTAGAACTGAAAACCACCTTTCCCAGCTGGCGGCTGTCGGAGTTATCTGCAATGCTGCTGCCTTTGACATGAATGCCTCCCCCTGACCAAAAGCCTAGCCCAAGTCAAAGCATAGTTGGCAATGTGATAGGTCTTCTTCGTTCTTTATATTTTGTTTCCTTGTTTAAACATTCAAGTAGACATTGACTCTCTGAAACTAGACATCAAGGAGACTGTCAGGTTTGTGCGCTGTTTTCTGCACGACATTCTCGCCCTCTGACGGGTTTCATAGCACAGGGTCTGTCGTGGAGCAGGAATCCGCTTCTTTATCGTCACTGGTTAGTGGATTTTTAGTGAATTCATAACATGGGCTCATGCTAAGGAACATCTTTCCAGGCGACCACCCCACCACCGTCCTCTCGATAGCAGCTCAAGCAGGGATTATCACTAATCCTGACGACGTCCACCAGGTTTCCCATCTCAATGCAGCAGCGGGGGACCAGCGGCGCCGTACTACTCTGATAGCGAGGTCCAGAACCTGAAGAGTATCATCGTGACTGGCTCAGACATCACGAAGCTCAGCTCCGGTCAAATGCACCGGCCCTGTCAATACGAAGAAATTGTATTCTCGCGCGACTCCAGAGCAGAAGCTGTTCGTTGTCAACAGCTTCAAACGTCTTGGGAATGTGGTCGCCGTGACTGGAGACGGAGTCAATGATGCCCCTTCCTTGAAGGCAGCCGACTGTGGTATCGCCCATATGGGCGAAGGTTCTGATGTCGCGAAAGAGGCCGCAGATCTCATTCTTTTGAGCGAGTTTTCTTCCATCCTCACTGCCATCGAATACGGTGCGTCTGTGTTCACTCGTCCCTGTCAATCCGGACTAAGGTTCCCTACCCATGCCGCCTGGTGTACGATAATCTGAAGATCGTCTTATACTTATTGCCTGCTGGAAGGTAACAGGCTCATATTTCTAGGCTGCGCTCTGAGTCTCAGATAGAATGTCAATTTTTCGGGATTGATGCCCATTGTGCTGAATACCGTGATCGGCCTTCCTTACATCCTCAACAACATTCAGTAAGTTGCCTTTCATCGATGGTGCTGGCCTAACCGCCTTGAAGAATGATCACCATTTGGGTTGCAGTATATGCCTTAATGTAGGACTTGGTGCTCGTTTCATTTACTCCTCTCCCTCCAGACGAATATCCTTCGGGCAGTCAGTCTTTGCATGGAGCCTCCTGAACAGGGCCTCCTCAGAAAGCCTCACAACATGAAGACCGATAGTCTGGCCAGTTGGAAGCTCCTCCATGCGTATGGATTCTTGGGTATCTTGGAGTCACTCTGTGCGATGTCAATGTATGCACCCCTTCTCCATTCACTGTTTTTCATTGACCATGAATGCAGGGCGTTCTGGTGCCTGCACGAAATGGGGTACACTTCTTGGCTCTTGCCTTGAGTTTCCAACCGCTGCTAGATCCCACAAACCCAAACCCAACCCAAGCGGCACTCTTGAATTACCACCGGAAACCCAGAGCATATATTTCTTCACTTTGGTCATCATGCAATGGGGGTTTGTACATTCTCTGCCCAGTCTTGCAACCTGAGACCTACCTTGTTCCAGGAATCTTCTCGCCACACGATGTCGCAAGCTTCGCATCTTCCAACATCCGCCGACTTCGAACCTCTATCTGTTCGCCCTGATACCCATTGCACTCGCCATAGGAATCTTCTTCTGCCACGTTCCCTGGCTGTCAGTAATGTTTTCAGTCACTCGGCTTGAGGTTGTTAATTCTTTTCACAGCCAAAAGGTGTTCCTTACGAGTAGAATCCCGGCCGAGCATGGCTTCATTCCTTTGTCCTTCGCATTAGCTTTACAGATGTAAGTGGAATGCTGTTCCGCATTGTTATAGCTCTCATTATGTATCACTCTCCAGCTTTGATGAAATTCGAAAATATATGGTCAGGAAATGCCCTCGCAGCGTCATTGCCCAGTTTGCTTGGTAAAAACCGCTACTTTTCGTATTTGACACCCAAATGCTGGTACATTATCCATAGTAGTAAAAGATATATTTCGTTCAAATACGTATAAGGAAGAGGGGATTAATGTAGGTATGTATGCAGGCAAACTAGATGAGATGGAAAGGACTGTTGATATCATCCCAATCCGCGGCTGATTCAGGGAGCACATGTAGAAGAGCGGAGCAGCCAAGGGGCAGCCGTAGAGAATGGAATGTGAAAAAGAAAGTGATTGAGTAAATGAAATGAATTCCGGGTTGCAGAGGAAGACAATCGTATGTTGAGTATCGAGAGGAAGAGTCGCAATGCTTGTGAAAAATATGGTTATGAATATACTTATAAGCGGAAGTAAAGAACGAACAGCTTGATGAAAGGTAAGCAAAAGGGAGGAGATGAATGAAGCTGTCGTATAGGGTAGAGTTCTACTGCATGAAGGGGACGCCGGCTTCCTGTTCACGTTGAACGGCCAATCCCCGATCCTGTTGATCTGGTGCAGTCGAGCTTGACGTCGTCGAGGAGTCTTGGGAAGCCAATTCCAAGTCCTCCTTGCGAAGTGTTGTTTCCGAATCGGGGTAGGAGCTCGACTGAGGGCCCGCAGGCGAGGTTGCGTATATAGTCGTAGGTTCTATATCGGGTTCTTTGAAGTGTTGTCCGAGGATTTTGACATCGGAGAAGGCATGGATCTGTTCAGCAGCCTCTACCACAGGCGGGAGATGGTTTCGGTCTTCCTCCGTCTCCAAAGCGACGACCACGTCATGGGGAACAGATGAAGTGACCGGTGGCGAAGAGGGCAGGGAAGGTAAAGAGGAGGACAGGCTATTTTCCTCTGTTCCTGCCCTGGATCCGCTGCGATAATACACGTTGCCCAAATCCGAGATCGAAGGAAAGGTGAACTCGGCAAGTTGCTCCATAACCTCGTCCACTTTCTCCTGGTCAACCGGCTCTTCTTTTCCGTCCTTTTCTAGACTTGCAGTCGACGAAGAAAGCTTGCCTTTCCGTGAACTCGAGCGGACGCGGATGCTGCCTGGTCGTTTCAAAATGGCGTCAGCTAGGAGTTCATTGAATCCTCCCTCGCTGTGAGCGTCGTCATCGTCTTCTCCGCCCCCACCTTCTGCGGGTGCCTCATCAACCGCAACGTCATCCACTGCAGTACCCTCCTCCTTCTCAACACCGCCTATCCAGCCATCGGCTCCAGATCCTTCTTCCCACACAGGCATTCGTCCATTCACGGCTCTGTTTCTTGTACGTATCCTTTTCTTCTTGCCAACATTGAGACTTGGCGATCCATTCAACTCGGGAGAGCCCGATCCAGTGCTCGAGGTACCAGCAACACTGGACGGTCCACTTCTATGAATACCACCAGCCAAGTTGGTGTTCGATGCTGTTGCTGTCGTGGAATGTTGTGGTGGATACCCAAAGCCGTAACCAAATGATGGGTGCTGCTGCGGTGGCGACATCATTCCTGTCGGAGGTACCTGAGGAGGGAAGAGCATCGGCGAGAACAGGTTTGGCTGGGCATGTGCCAGCGTTGGGCTTTGCTGTTGGTATTGCTGCATATTCTGTAAATGCTGAGCGAAGAAGGCGTGAGGTGGCGGTGGAGGCAGAACATAGGGGAGAAAAGGTGATGGAGCAACTAAACCAGGAAGAGGAGGAACCATCGGACTCGGTACACCAGAAAATGAGCCGCTAGCAGGCGCTATGCCATTCATCTGCATACCAGAGAGCATATGTAAGTGCAGTGGCGCAGGGAGAGGTTGCTGTCCGGGTGTCTTTGGCAGGGCTGTTGGAACTGTTGGAACTTGCGATAGAGCTGCATTGGAAGTGGAAGTGGAGGAAGGTGGCTGGTGTGGCGTCGAGGTTGTGCCGGAACCTGAAGAGGATGAGGACCCTGCAGAATGTCCAATTGGAGCGGAAGAAGTCGAAGCACTGGACTCATTGCCCGACCCTGCATCTCCACCCTCTCCCGTTCCGTTTCCGTTGGCGGCTCCACCAGTTTGCTGTCGTGGTTGCTGTTGCTGTTGCTGCTGGAGGATTTGGGCATTGACCGCACTAGCGTACAGACTTTGCAGCTGATATGTCAGACTTCGAACCTGGGCCTGAAGCTAAAGCCAAAAAGTAAGAACAGTCCCGAGTCAGCAAATTATCAAACGTATCTCGACAACGAAAAGAGGTATAGGTTAGAAGAACCATCGAACAAAGTTGAAAGGTGGATATTTATATAAACCCAAAAGCCTCGGAAGCGGCTAACCAAAGAGAGAGCCGATGGAACGCACTCCATCGTTCATGATAAAGCGACCCGAAATAAAAATGAAACCCACCTCTGCTTCCCCTCTCCTGCTATTCGCGGTCTCCCACCTCAGCGTCTCCAATTCCTTCAAATACCGCTCCGTATCAGCCTTGTTCTTCTCCTCTCTCAGCCTTGCCGCCTCCAATGCACCGCGCAGGGACGCAAGTTGTGTCTGCGTTGACAGTACCGATGAGCTCCCGTCACTAGTCACGCTATTGCCACGCTGTGGAACGGACGACGACGCGCTGCCTGGAGGAGGCGTGCTCGTGCTCCCAGTCCGCGAAGGTGGTCGAGTGCGGCGGCTGGGCGTGGATGGGATGCCGTTGCCGCCACCTTCAAGGCCCTTGCGCGCGGCCCGCTCTCTCAGGGCGAGATCCAGAAATGGGCCATGTACTGGTCTGTGATTGGCGTGTTCATGGCGTTTGAATATCTTGCGGAGTGGCTGATCAGCTGGCAAGTCATCCCGCCCACGAGGTCGGCTCAACACAGCTGACACCCCCTTCCAGGCTGCCGTTCTACTGGGAGCTCAAGACCGCCTTCCTGCTCTTCATTTCTTTGCCGCAGACGCAGGTTTGTTCATCGCCCTGGTCTCATTCCCGATCTGACGCCATATTAGGGCTCCACATACATATACAACGCGTACCTTCAACCCTTTCTAGCACGCAACGAGGAGAATTTCGATGCTGGCATCGTGGCAATCCACCGTAACGTGTTAACCTTCGCGCAGGAAAAGTTGACAGCGCTCTGGGAGCTACTCTGGTCCCTTAGCGCCAAACAGCGTCCCCAGTCCGGGACACAGTCAGCTGCACCTCAAACCCCGCCTCCTTTGTCCTGGCTCTTTTCGAATGACATGGTCCGCACCGCCTTGAACACTTTGCACCCTACTGCCACGTCTCAGTCACGACCTGTCGACTTGGCTTCTCACGAAAATAGTAACTCTGGCTACGTGAGCAGCTCAAGCATGCGTTCGGAGGGCACACAACAGACACCACCCTTTCCCGTCCCCCAGCACTATCATGCAGAATAAAATTAAGCGGCGCACCCTCCCGTAATTAACTATCTTATTAGTTAATGGTATCAAACGTGTCCGATGTTGTCGCTATGATCCCAATCGCTGCCGTCGGAAGGCACTCTCTACATCCGCCGCCGTGTACTCTAGTGTAAGCCCGCTATCGCCGTACAACTGAGATATTCTTGATGACCAGGTGTCTGTTAGCTTGAGGAATTCCTCTTCGCATGCCTTCCAGACACCAGGAAGAGCCTTTCCAGGTCCGGACGAGTTGTTCTCCTCTTTGTCGGATCCCTCAGTAAAGTGCTTCTCCACTCGTTTCGCTAGAACGTCGACCTGCTTCTTGATATCCTTGGAATTGTAGTCCCTGACAACTTTTCGTAGTGCCCCTTTGTTGAAGTTCGCGTTGGAGGTAATGTCGGTAGAATCTTTCGCTACACGATCAAGACCTTCAAAGAAGTCCTAGAGGGTTATTAAATATAGAAAAGGACTGCCCCAACCGTTCTGAACCGCTTACAATGATTTTCCCGAAAGGTCTGCGGAAAACGATTTTTATGTACGCTGACAGACTCTCGTCGTACATTGCCTCAGCCCGCCGAGAAGCAGCAATGAGAGAAGCGACGTCCATCTGAGAAATATCGGTGACGAAATAATGCATGTTTTCTTGAACCGAGTATGAGAAAATGATGACGACGCAGTGTTCCATGGAACTTACCAATCAAAATAACATGATAATTTAGTTGGCCCTTATCTTCGCCTTCGCCTTCTAGCTTCGCGATTTGCTTGAGCGAATCGAACATCGCCTGGGTAATCCTCTCATAGGCCGAGTCTACGCTGGTTCGTATCTCCAAGGCGTTGGCTCCGATGAGTTGATTCTCCACCCGCGAGGCATAGACAGAGAAGTGCTTGACGAAGTGAGCAACGCCCTTGCGTTTCTTGCTGGTCAGCTTTGTCTGCTCGATGCCCTTGAGTTGATCGGCCTAAATCAAGCAGATGGGGATGAATACGAGGACCGTTCGAACAACGGTCGACACCCACAATATGACGGTCAAAGTTGATCTTCAGACGGGAATGTTGCTTCTCTAACAAATTGAGAACAAAAGGGTTGCCCTTCTCTTCGGCCTCCTGCAAGAAGCGTTCTAGGAAGGCTAGAATACCAACGATTTCGCTTTGCATCACAATACCGTCAATGCAACACACAATCGCAGCGGAATAGCATGTCCTTACAGGTTGTCCTTGCTCAGCGCTGCATCGAGCCATGCTTTCAACTCGGCAGGCAAGAATCCGAAGATCAGGTCCAGAGCACCGCGGATAAGCTTTAGAGTTGTTTGACTCAATGAAGCGGACCGGGCAGCTTGTCTTCGGAAGTAGTTGTCCAAATCCATATAGTCGGCGTACGTTAGTCCACCAACGTTGATTTGCAAGAAGTCAGCGATGAATTCGTCCTCGTGATAGATCAAGTTGGCGATTTGTTCCATGAAGAGCCCAAAGACCTGCGGCCACAGTTTTAGCAACAAACAAATAAAGAAAAAGACGGGGACGACCTCTGAAGCTCGTATGTCTCCGTCGGACTGCTTCTCTTTGTCTTTTTGTCTGCTTTCGATAGGCGACCGTATGAGAGTACCTGCCCGACGCATACCGGCTGCGCCTCTCGCAGCAAGTGGTGTTGACACTGTCCCAAAACCTGTAAATTGATGAGCAAAAATTGCACCCATGGCACAAAATAACGCTACCTTGTTCTTGTTCGTCATCAGGCATCCTTTTGACGAGCTCTAGATGGGATGACAACAACGCCTTTATTTGCGTGCTGTGTAGATCGCTCGCGGCCGAGAAATAGCTCTAAAGACGGTAACTTCAATAGGTGGGAAGGGGTATAAGAAAAGTAGGCATACGGCGCATAGTTTACTGTAGACGGCTTCATCCATTTCTCTCAAGTAGAGCATGAGGCCAGAATACCGTCCGAGATAGCTCTCAATGTCAGTATGTGGTGTAGCGACTGGTCGTGATGTCGAGGTCCTCGTTAATCCAGAGCTATCCCCAAGAAGCATTTTCGACTAATAATAAGGCTATTCAGAAACGGCGAATACGATGCGGCTATACGTCACCCTCACCTGTGCAACGAACATAATAGATAAGAAATCGAACATCCGCTTGCAGAACTGAGAGTTATGTGTGCGGTATTCTTGTAGTCGTTCCATGGTCGCCGCCATGTCTGCAGCGGAAATACACAGTAAGAACGCAGGGCTTGTCGGTGCGAACGCTATTCATACCAGTGTCTCGCCCCGCTTGCAGAGCTTTGTACAGCTGAACAGCAGCTCCTTCTAGACGTCGAATACCTTGGGCCTTCTCCAGAGATTCTTGGGTAAGTGTGGTAAGAGCCTCTTGGTCGACATGAACAGTTCGCTAAGAAAATCCAAGGTTAGTGAACGACGACCCGGGAAAAGGGTGTTATGTACCAAAAGATTTTGCAACTCTCCTAGCAGAGCTCTTTGATTTTGTGTTTGGACTTGTAGACCACGGTTTTGAGATTGAATATACAAGATATCGTCATTTACCGCCTGCTGAGAGGTTAGGGAGCAATGAAGCAAGTAACTGAATCGACCTCACGTTTAGATGAATCTTGTAGGTTGAGAGAAGGGTGTCGGTATTATCTAGCTCAGCGACAGCCTCGTCAATGTATTTCATGACAACGGCAACACGATCATCCGACTCCAGAAAGGAATGGATGTTGGCCTGCAGGATGCTATCAGAAATTGAAGTCTGAGATCGTCCTGTGTTCGCACCCTTTCAAGAGCCATCAGCTCATCTAGCAACCTGGCTTCAATCATGTCCACAGCTCCCTTGGTCATTTTTCTCCCAATGACGTCCTCACTCGCCCATTCGTAACCTTCAATCATCTCTTCGACATTAGCCAACGTTGCTTGAGCATTCTCCTCTTCTCCATCTCCGTCAATCTGCCCATCGGTACCTAGAATTAAACGGTCGAGCATTGCTTGATTAGACGGGTCAAAGTATGATATGCGAGCTTTCTGGTCTCTCCGGTTGGTAACATCTGAGGTTGTTGTAATATTTTCCGTCCGTGAGGGCACAGTGCGAGCTCTTGCCGAAGGTGTTGGTGAAGCGTTGTTCGTACGACTGGGAACACGCTGTCTGGGAACAGTTGGACTTGCTTGTTTCGTTCTGGCATTAATTTAGCACTTCATCCAGACCAACAGAGTGCCAACTGACCGTGCAACTGCCGCTTCTGCACGACTTGATGTTGATGCCGCGTTGGACGGCCGTCGGGGTTGAGGCTGGAGGGGTGCAACAGGGGGCGGTACCGTTATTGATGGCGGTCTACGTTCGCGCTCGCGGAAAGAATTTGCTGGAGACTGAGAGCGTGGAACAGCGGACCCATTTCGAACACGAGGTGCCCCCACTGGGGAAGGAGCACGTCGTGGAGGCTCGGAAATATTTGAAGGGATGGGGCGTGAGGATTGCTGAGGCTGTGGAGGTTGGGAACGCGGAATCCGGCCAGTGCCAGTGCTGCTCGTCGGCGATGGTGTTCTCCGTCTTGAGACTTTTGGAGCAGCCTGTCCGTTAATAGCTGCCGAAGGTCTATAGTCGTCTACGCCATCGAGCTTTAGGGATGGTGTCTGGCCACCCGGTAGGGTACGAAATGTGCGGACAAGTGCCTCCAGAAAGCTGGCTTGATCGTCCTTATTCTCTGTCTGCCATCTGTAGGTCCTTGATAGTGTCAAGTTGAACGCCAGGGGCTAGAGCGGATAAGCCAACCGAACTAGCACAAAAAAGTCGATTTGACTTACACTGACCACCTGCACCCCTTGAAGTTCTGCTAATCGCCATGTCTTTCCTACGGAGAAGGTCCCGTTCGTATTCAATTTGGATTTATGGATGAACCCAGTTCCGTTATTGGCCTCTGTGGCGGGACCGCGTCATCTACGGCTTTCCGTCATGAAGATACATCGCGACATACGAGACAGCAGGATGTATCGCGGTTTGCGCCCTCCTGCTTCGCCAGCGTCTTCCCAGATCTTGACATGCGAAACGTAGGTCTCCTCAAGATTTCCGGCAGCATTGCGTCTGGAGAAGACGGAGGATATTATGCGCTGACGCTGATCTGCCATGATAATTGGACGGTGTAGATGAACAAAAGGGCGTTAGGGATAACAAGGTGACATTCAGATAGAGGTGTACATGGTCGTCAGGAGCGCGTAGTTGTTCTATAAGCGGACAAACACAATACCGGCAAGTGCCGCGAACAATAATTACAGGCGAGTGACATACCTTGTTCCTCTCCTTATATTGCGGCAAGACTAGGGGTGCTTGCTAGGATCGATCCACTCCTTCATCTGCTTTCTTTCTATGCGCTAGTCGCCTTCTTATCCACACCTTCTTTCAGTCCTCTTTACGATTCACTAATGACCCAGCAAGCACCCTCCAGCCCCCTTCACTTCTTGGCCAACGTTATTTCTGATATGTATGTCGACCTGTCCTCGCGCTCCCAGTCGCCCTCTTCCTCGTATTCCTCGGCTGGTCCATCCTCTCCTCAGTCAGCACACTCTTATCCTGCCACAAAGTCCTTTCTTGACGCCATCTGCATCTCCCGCCTGCACATCCCCTGCAGATTCGCCGAGACAGTGCATCCTACTGTGCACACTCCCTTAAAACATTCCACGTCTACCAACCAGGCTCTTCAGTCTCCCACCATCGTTCCTTTTCGCCACAAAACGGCTAAACGCGCCCGCAAGACGACAGACGTGAATCTCAGGACCAGGATACAGATGAAGACCCGGCGGAAAGAACTCATGGAAAAAGCCTCCAAAATCAAGTCGCTCGATAACTCTCCTGTCAACGAACGGCAATTGCTTGTCCTCCGCATGATTTATGATGAAATTACCATGTACCCCTGCGAAGCATGGATGGTGTTGGTCGCCATCATCATTCATCGGTCAGTCCATGATGTCTGTCAGGCCCCTTTCCGGGCACTAACCAATGGATATAGAGCGTATAAACAGGTCAAGAATTGGTTCTCGAACGAGAGGCAGAAGAACAAGCCCATGAAAGACACGAACAACACCGTCCCCTGCGAAACAGAGGAAGGGGACAAAGTCCGCATGCGCAACACGGCTTTGTCGGTTTGTCAAGAATGGTCCGACTCGTTTTTCGAAGAGGTCGTAATGATCTACAACTATCGAGTACAGCGCAACTCCCACTTTAGAGAAGAAGTCATCAGAAGGCCGCCCGCCATTTCTGATCTCCACACTTGACTTGCTCATCTTCTTTCTTGACATTTGCCAGGTTCCGGGCTTCCCGTCCTTACTTTATGACTGGTTTTCATACCACTAACGACTCATCAGACACTACCTCCGCATAATCCGCTCATTTTAACTAATCTATAGCATACTAATTGGCACTGCATTACGAATACTACTACACGCAGCCGACTGTAATCCAAGCTATATACCATCTTGATACCACTACTTAAGACCGACTTTGTCTAATACACCTTCTACCTAGTACCATCACCGACATTAAATCTGATGATATTGTCCTATTCTACGAAAGCTACACCAGGGCCTACTGCTCTTTTGGTCTGTACACAGCCTCGCTTCTCCATTGTGTAGGACCTGATATCGTTGGTCTCTCCAGATGATTTCGTCACCAAAAATTGCAAATAAGTATATCGGCAAGGCCAGTACCTCTCGACCAACCCAGGCAAGAATGAAGGCAAACATGCCCTGCCTGTTGATCTTGTTACCACCAATGGACGCATACACATCCAAGTCAACTGAGAGCCAGAGGGTATAATGGAGTAGCGCGAATATCCATGGCGGGAAACCAAAGATAGTTCGACAGCTTAAGCTGCCCAGGACGCACACAACCAACGACTCCGTGAACGGTTCTGCGAGAGTCGCTGCTAAAACCATGCGTTTACGAACCCGTATCCAGCGTATGCGTCTCCAGACGTAATCAAGAAACGACATGTTTCCTACCACGTTGCAGGCGACATCGGAGGAGAGATCGTGTCGCAGACCGAGTTCGTGCCAAAGAGCACTGGCGATCATGTTGTCTTCGGCGAGAAACTTCCCAAAAGCTGCTAGGCCGTAAACTATGGGTTCATGGGTGCTGGCGATTTGGGACCGAACGGGAATCAAGGAGCCATTCACGCGTTCGAGGTCCGACCGGCGATACAGGTTGGATTTGCCCACCACGCAAGATTCGACGCCAACAGTGTTGATGGCAATGTACATCTTGGCGTGGTTCGTGTTGAGAAACGCAGCTTCAAGACGTGATCCGATCTTGTCTTCGTCGATAAGGGCAAAAGGGACGTGGTGGACGAGAGAAATGGTTTTGTTTGACTGAGAAGTAGGAAATCCCGTGAGGACGTCGACGCTTCTCGCAAGAGTTCCAGGGTCAACTACGACACCAGAGTCGATGACCCATAAGATATCGTAGGCAGCTGCTCTCACAGGTCGCATTAGGTTGTTCACTTTGGGGTTGACGCCTACAACTTCTTCGCCTGCAAACGCGGAATATCTGTTTAAAAGAGTGAAAAGCAACAGAGAAAGGGCTATTCACCAATTATGGAAGATGCTTTCACATCTGGATATTTGTTCTTGAGGGCTTGTACAACAGTTAATGCTTGGTCATTCTCGTCCGCGACAGAGAAAATGATTTCATAATTCGGATAGTCTTGCTTGAAGGTAGATTCAAGGTTTTCGTATAGATTCGTGTCGAGTCCCTTCAAGGGCCGAAGTATGGACACCCCTGGAGCAGAGTCAGCTGTCCTTTCTAGAGATGCTGGACGCGACCGATATCTGCGACGGCTAATACGCCTGGTCACATTTTAAACAGGAACTTCAAGATAAACAACTTACGCAGCTACAAGTCCAAGAATGCTTATAGCCCACATGAAGCAGTACCATATCAGCCCGACCACAGCGAAGACATAGGTCGTGGCTTGTCCATTGAAGGCTTGGCTTAAAGTCGGGGAATCGAGAGATTGTGTGACATTCATAGTTGGACTGGCTCAATACAAACGATGCGACCAGTGATGACAGCCTAAAAGACGCTTCAGCATGTCGACACACGCGAGAATGCCGGTCTTTTACCTCTTAGCTCATCTCAGAGAAGCGGCGTGCTGGAGAGAGGTACATACATGTTTGTCGAGGAAGTCCCAAGCCAAGGGCGTGCAGGTGAATTACGTCAGCCAGTCTGATGATCCGACGCTCGTGCCATTTCTGCATCCGTCCGAGATGCTGCCCGAGTGCATCGCACAGGGAACTTGACTTTACCGAGCACCGGTCATGCCAGTAAATATATGAATAGCAGCTCCCACTCGCCTTCGTCCTCTAAACACAACATGCAACGCGTAAAGCAACTCGCCGCACACCTGTCAGGCTCTTCCTCCGGCCTCGCTGCACTCGAGGTCAAGCGCCCGGATGACGTCGTCATTACAATGGCCATTCGCTCCCCGCTTTGCAAGGCGAAGAAAGGGGGCTTCAAGGATGCGAGGTATGAGACTATGGGGTTTCATGGACGTTGAGGCTGATACATCGTCTTAGGACTGACGAGCTGATGCTTGAGATGTTCAACGTGAATGCTTTTCTTGTCGTATTCGATACAATCTCTAATACTTTGAAATTGAACAGAAAGTAATTGCGCATTCTGGCGTTGAGCCCAAAGCTATTGGAGACATTTGCGTAGGCACTGTCCTCACGTCCGATCCTGGCTATCTGGCTCGTGCCGCGATGCTGGCTGCTGGATTCCCCGAATCTGTGTCGGTTCAAATAATCAACCGGTTCTGCTCTAGTGGACTAATGGCCGTCACTACGGTCGCAAACCAGGTGAGAAGTGGTCAAATTGAAATTGGCCTTGCTATTGGAATCGAAAACATGTCGGAGAAGTGAGTCCTACCTTTGCTAAGACTAACTGTTATCCTCAATGATACGCTTCTAAAGTCCAGACAAAGGCGGTCCTACCTTCAGCGAGCTGATTTCTTGCAACGCAGCCGCCAGAGACTGTCAACAACGCATGGGTTGGACCAGTGAGAACGTTGCTGTTGAATTCAATGTCACAAGAGAGGAACAGGACGCATATGCTGCTGAATCGTTCAAGAGGGCGGAAGAAGCGCAGAAACGGGGCTACTTTGAGAAGGAAATCGTACCTTTCACTGTTCTCCAAAAGACCCCTGGTTCGGATAAACGGGTGCCCGTAGTCGTAAAGGAGGATGACGGAATCCGCTATGGAACCACCCAGGAGAAGCTTTCGAAGATCAAGTCGGCTTTCCCTCAGTGGGGCAATGGGACGACGACGGGAGGAAATGCCAGCCAGATTACCGATGGTGCTGCTGCTGTGCTTGTGATGACCAGGAGAGAAGCCGAAAGACGTGGCCTGCCCATTCTTGCAAAGCACGTTACGACAGCAGTTGCAGGTACGCTTTTTCAACCCCTTTATTTTATCACAGACCCGAGGTATCTGGAATCCAGGATGCCCGCCGCGTATTATGGGTATCGGCCCTGTATTTGCCATACCTTTGGCGCTGAAGAATGCTGGACTGGAAATGAAGGACGTCGACATATTTGAGGTTTGTAGCTTTTCCCTCCATATTGTACAAGAACTGACGGCGAAAACGCGTACGCAGATCAACGAAGCGTTTGCATCCCAGTGTGTCTACTGTGCAAAGGAACTTCAGATCCCAATGTGAGCACCCTAACTACGCTTTGCGTATTACCCTCGCTATCCTGTGTGCTAAATGCCAACTTACAGGGATAAGGTCTGTGTCTTCTCATTCTGCGGGATATTGATATTCAAGGCTTGCGTAGCTCAATGTCAATGGTGGGGCGATTGCATTTGGCCACCCTCTAGATGAGTCATTTTCGGTGCTACCTGAAAGCAAGGAGGCTGATCTTCCAGGGATATCCACGCTGCACTGGGGCACGGCAGATTGTCACTGGTCTCAACGAGCTGCACCGTCGGCAGGGCAAGGTAAGCTATCCTAAACATGTGTACAGACCCGGGCTAGACACATTTCTAGGTCCTTCTAACTTCGATGTGCATCGGAACGGGCATGGGTGCTGCTGGGATATTTTTGCGGGAGTGATGTTGTGTGTGATCTGGCAGCAATTTTTCATGCATGTCTGTATGTATAACACGAATTATTCGGGTTGGCTGCAGTTAGTATTCGAAGAAGCCGCTCCAGGCTTGGTGAGATTCTGCACCGCAACAGACTGTCGGATGAGCACATGAGCACTCCGATGCTGAGAGAAGGAAGCGTGATGCGTTACTAGAGACAGAGTCCCACGCCACACCCTGAGTCGCCAACGAGGCCCCGTTTGTAACTTTCTTCAGCTCTCAATCTTCTTCCACTCACGATCTCCCTTCTGCTTTCGTCCTCCCATTTCCTGCCCCCGTCGCTCATTAACTTTTGGGACCTTTCCCTCTAACGTCGTTGCTGCAATGGCAGAGTTGACCGTCGCTTTAAGGGAGGCCTGCATGGCCGACTGTTGGCCCAACTTGCTGATTGGGACCCGCGCTTCCTCGAAGTTGAGCAGAGCCAGCAGGGCTCGCTTGGCTGGGGTGCGGCTGGGCTCCGACCAGAAGGTGATGGTCTGTGGTTTCGCGCCGTGGTAGGTAACTGAGACGGCATTGGCTTCGATGATGAGATCGAATTCACGGGCACCGAGGAGCCTGATCCAATCGGCCCATTGGAGGCCGCAAGCAATACATGCTGCGTAGAGAGGGCGAGGGGGAAGAGAGGTGGGTGTCAGCGAAAGAATAAGGCGCGAGTCGCGGCTGTGTTGGAAGGCGGGTTGGAGGGTCGAACGAAGGATCGACTGGAGCGAAACGACCAAGTCTGGCGCCTCGGTAAGAATAAGAGGGCGGGTCAGGAAGTTGATAGCCTGGTTGATGCAGGCGGGAACAGCGGCGACGGCACGGGTGGAAGTGGTGTAGGCCATTGGAGTCGTAAAAGTGGTGAAGAGTCGAATGTGAAGTCGTAAATGGGATGGATGTGCGTGGATATCGCCCGGCGATTCGAAATGAGATCAAGTTTGGTCGTATGAAACTTAAGGTCGTTCAAATGTGAATTATCTAGGATTAATTGGGGTGAGTGGCAGTGAAGTGAAGAAGAAAGGAAAACACATACCTCCTGAGATACTAAATGAATTAGGGCGTAGATGAGAGAGGCCAACGAAGTGCGAGTCTGAGAGTGTGCAGGAGAGCTGTTCAGGAGAGAACCTGTTGGAGAACTCGTCGGTAACCAGGTTCACATTTATAAGAGAGCATAATGGATGAGATTTCTAGCCTGAAGACGACGACAATGTTGCCGGCAATGCGCCCATTGTGGCCGTTTTGCATTGTTCTGCAATCCCGAACAAAGGCGGGTGGCAACAATGGTTGTTTGGTTGTGCTTGGCAACACGTATCCACCACGTGGGCCTATCATTGCCGGTCTATGCCGAAGTCACGTATGCTGTCACCACTGCAGATCCCCAGCCTTGTGTGCTCCCTCTCTCGAGCAATCCTTCTCCTGTATCAAAACGCCTATTTCAAAAATCCGCTATCGGAATCAATAAGACTTACCAGGGAACGAACGTAACGTCGGGCCGTGAGGATCAAAGTCACCATCAGATTGTATTTCTTTCCCTGTTCCGAAACTCTCATCACCGGTGCTACTCTCTTGCTTCAATCCAGAGCTTGCGGATCTGGTCTTCATCGTCATGTTCTGGGCAATTCAGCACATATACAACTATCATAAGATACTTCGCTGATGTCGCCGACAGTTTTTGACTCGCGGATTCCGTCGAGCGCTCTGCTTGAGCTGATAGGGTTGGACAATGCAGATGAACAGCAAAGACGGCACATAATGAGTTCGGTCGAAAGCCTTCGCAACTACAAGATACATCCGGCAAAAATGGAGATTCAGAAGATCAGGTCAAGATTTCCGACGTTGCGGCAAGACGCTGAGGACTCTTGTCCCCGACTCCATTGGTCGGTCTGGTGCGCTCCTTCCCCGTATACCTCATCACGCGACTCACCCCTCTCTATTGTAACCGAGAAATGACCAGGAAAATCCGTCGCGATGCCCCAAGCTTCGGAGGCCTCACACCCAGCCTCCTACCCAGTCCAAGCGACGAGAGAGGAGCGGCATCCTAGAGGGGGAGATCGATAAATAGATAGTTTAGCGGATGGGAAAATATTATGTTATATTGATGCGATGTTATTCCGACAAACCTTAAGTTCAACATGATGCACGCGGGAGTTTTCTTGACCTATAACGTTCTTAGATGATGGGAAGTACATAGGAAGGAGAGTTTAATCCGCACAGGTATGGGTACTTTACTTATTCTTTTTCTTCTCTACAACGATTATCCTGGGAAGTGGGGACCAGCTGCCAAATATGGGTGTTGCGGCGCGATGGCCTGATTCGGCAGTGCTTCCGTTGTCAGCGCGCTTGGTCGTCATACGAGCCCCTCAGTTAAAGCGGGTAACAGACAACAAGAAAAGTACGACGATGTCGCGCGAAGGTATACCTGGAATGGAAACCTGTGGCGCTTTGAATTTGGGCCACCGGAGAACGGAACAAATAAATACTCCAAGTTGCCCGGACGAGTGTTTCCCCAGCACCTCCACCCCTCTCCCCTTCTATCAGACAACGCCAGCTTACCCCATTTTTTCTCGTTTTAAACGCTGCCCTAAACTCCTGTCGTTGAACGTGATTTCCCCGTACAGACTGCAAAATGAGGCAATTGGTGGCTAGGGCCTTTGGTTCTGAGATTGCTGTGTTTCCCTCTATTGTCCCGTTACCAGCCCTCGGAGCCCAAATTCAACCCGGGGAGAAAATTAAATTAAGGGATACGAGTAGGTCCTCCGCCTTCCTCACTTGGACTACTCCTCAGCATGTCTCTTGTCATTTTTAGACAGGAACCCGTCATACCTAGTCACCCGACGGTTATACACTCGAAATCGAGACCTGGAAGCTCAGATCCAGGGGAAAGCCATTGCCCGAGTTGCCTAGTTGCTCTACTCGCTCTACCCTTTCCGAACTAACTGTTCCTGGAACCGGATCGCATGGTCTCCGCCATCCTGACTCCCTTCCTGTGCTGGAGCGCAAAACCTCTATCGATGCAACATCTTCTGAAGCAGCATCTAGAGCAGAAGAGGCTCCGGGACCGCATATTCCAAGCAACTTCATCTGGAAAGTGGTTCCTCTTGCTAGCGGCGGGTTTGGGAACATATTCACCCTGAAGGGCCTGAATGAAGGGGAAAGGATTGTTATGAAGGCTGTCCGGATGAGCCCTGATCGCGAGACGGTCTGGTTCCATGCAATGGAAATCAAAGCGCTTATGAGGCTCCAGAAACATCCTCACCAGAATATCGTCGAGCAGCCCAATACGAACCCCATTAGGGAAATGGCTTGAACCATCTCGAGATAACCCATCGAGACATCAAGCCAAAGAACATTTTCGTCGATGTTACTGGCCATTTCAGGATTGGCGACTTCGGCAGCGCCTACATCCCCGTTGGCTGCCCAAAGTCCTCAATAAGGCTTCGCTCGCAGTACTACTGCGGAATAACCCGGAATTTTGCCCTCCAGAACTCATCGTGTCCCACCTGGACACCCGGTGTGTTAAATCTTGGTGCTTTGACAAAAGCGTGGACTTCTGGCCCTTGGAAATGGCAGTATTGGGTCTTGCTGGCCACCGCCCTGATTGCTTCTACAAGGGCTTCAAAGCCAAGCCTTCTGTTAAAGAGATGGAGGAGGATATGCACAGGCCTATCCAAAACAAAACCCGACTCTCAGCAAGAAATACACACTCGAAGAGACGAAAGAGCAGAAGGGCATCCAGCCCGGCGCTTCCAGGTTTCTCTCCTTCAGGATCCCGACGAGTTGTTCGAGAAGACTCCAACGTGCTCCTCCTCCTCCTATTCCGCACGTCTGGCAGCAAATCACCGAGGGAAGAAAGGGATTATCCAGCAGGTCCTCAATGAACGAGTTGAAATATAAATTCCTACACCGAGGCATTCTTACTTTTGATTTTTCTGATTTACTCTATTCGTTCAACCATATCAGTATATCTTATTCATCAGTTGAAATGACTATGTTTGAGATGCATAACTTCTTAGCTCGTAGTGAAAGGGCAATCATTGGCCCTGATTATTGGAAAGCTGAATTTAGTAGCTCATTGACTTTCTGGGAATATAATGCAGCGCCAAATAGCCACTGACAAGAATTTGCGACGGAAAGTCAATCCGTGAATCCACGAGGGTAGAGGGCAGAGCCATTCAAAAGACCTCTCATCATAGGAACACCAACCTTCGAAGCGCAGAAAGTTCGCCTTCGGTATGGTTGGTATTCAACTCCTCGTCAGACAACGCTCCACTCAGTCTGCGACATGAATATCTGAATGACTGTTCTTCACTCGGTGGGCGCTCGATTTGATTTGGCGTATCCTTTCTTGGCGCCGGTCATCCCTCCACCCCCTTCTAAAGAAGGCTTCTATTCGTTGTCTTCAGTAAAACTGCTGATGATATCTGTTACCGCGGAAATCGCTTCTTCAAAGTTCCGACATGGGCGTTTTTGCTCCAAGCTTTCGATTGATGCCGTGATCGACTTGAAAGAGCTCGGGGAAGCCCTGCCGTGATCTATCTTCCTTTCTGCCAGATACTCGTAGCATCTCAAGGGCAGTCCCTCTTCGCATTCAGCCGATGGTGTCCTCTTCAAAGTCTATTTTTCTCGTGCTTAAGTTAGCCCCTGTTTCACGGCAACCTTGCGGTCCACGAGGCCCTGGGGAGAGCATGCTTCCGTGCTTTCATTTCCGCGTAGGATCGACACCAAAGGTAAGTATATCTGATAGATCACGGAGCCCCACCTTTGCGGGGTACCCAAAAGCTTTGTTTCCTAGTGTGAGCTCGATGTATCATGATCTGGGGTCGACGACTAGATGAGTTTGACCGGTGTAGTATCGTTGACTGGTGTCTTCATTTCCGCAGGAGCTTTTAGTTCCTAGCTTTTACCCCTTACTTCACGGCCTCGACCATACTATGGATCGTTAATTCCCGCCCTAAATGATCGATATTGCCCGCTGAATAAATCACACGCACAATGCACTCGTATGGCGGAAAACCTGCAATTGTCGAGGTTGACAACCATTGCCGTTCAAATTTCAGGTGCAGACGGAAATGAAAGCTCTGGCAGTGCCTTCTACTGTGCAGAGTGGTGCTCTACCACGTATATTGTGGACCTTTGTTGTATAATTCTTCTATTCGGACTCGGAGACACTAGTGGAGACCCTCGCGGGTTAGCTTAACCCGAGTATGACAAGTAATTGGATTTATTTCCGGTCATTTCAGGTCGTAATGAGTAATAGACACCGTATTTAATCCCCACTTTTATACGAGTATTCAGGCTACACGCTTTTCAAGAATGAATTCGGAGGTACGTTGAAGTTCTTGTAACGTACCCTTCAAACTCTGTACCGCTCGGAGCAAGGTTTTAAATCCCGGGCGCTGTCTCGGCCGCTCCCTCAATCACAACCCTCAAAATACTTCTCACATCTTCTTTCTTGCTTGAAAGATAAGGATTCCCCATTCAATTCCGGCCTGGAAAAGTCCACTCGACGAGTCAGTCACCAGATAATGACCTTTTCCGCTTTAGTCGATGACATTACCCAATTTAGGATATTTCTAAATCCAAATTGGCGGCGCGCAGTGGACCGGAAGCAGATGCGCGGGAAATGCCATGTTTCCGCCAATGCAAACGCCGGACCATTTATTGCCATCAATTTATTCTGAGTCGATATCGTGTGCCCGGCGACCGAGGACCGAGTAGATTATTTTAAGATGTGGAAAGTCAAGTGATCATTGGCGTGGGTCCATATGCAACCAAGCATCGCCCTATCCCGAATCAACCAGCGAGAGCTCGGGATCCCAAAGTCCGGAGTCGATAACAATATTAGCAAAGCTTCAGTTGCATCAATACTTCGTTGTTCAAGTTCACGTTGGAGCACGACGGGCAAGTCGACAAACTGTGTTACTCAACTTTGGAGCCATTTGTGTGTCAGGGGTCCCTGTCAAAAAAATTCCAAGACATCTAACATGACATCTTCCATTGATTAGAACAGCCTAAAAGCAAAAGAAAAGCCAAGCAAGAATACTAGGATCAATCAATCTATTCTGAAAACTAGGCATATCTATACACACATCTCGAAATCGACGCCCGTTGTTATCGTTCTTTTCAAGTTTCAAAGTACTTCTGAACCCTTGTGCTACGAATCAAATCAAAGTACATTTACTGGGACTTGGTCTTGATATTATACTGCTCAGCAGGGCGACGGAGGGCCTCGCCCTTCTTGTCGCGGTAGAAGAGGACGTCGCCCTCGTTTTCGACGAACTGGCACTTGTTATAGCTTTCCCACAGCGCCTGGAAGACGGGCTGTCGGAGTATGCATAATGATCGCCAATGAACGCCTTCAAGTGCTGCGTGGCTTCGGGCCCATGGTCTAAAAAGATGTCGAGCATGAATGATCTCGCCAACATTCCTCAGCGAATATGAAGGAACTCACAGAAAGGCATCTTCGGGAAGAACTGTCAAAGAGAAGAGAAAATCCGGACGTGAGCATGAACGTGAGACGTTGGTGGAGAAGGTCCCGGAAGAAAGAGGTACTCACGTGGTGGATAACGTGGAAGTGGGCGACATCGTGCAGGAAGAAGCGACCTTGCCATCCGAGGAAATTCCTGTCGACAGTGGCAGCCGCACCGCGCTGGAAGTTCCATTCCTTGCCACGGTAGTGGGGAAGCGTTGGGTCGGTGTGATGGAGGTAGGTGATCATGATGACTGCAAATCAGATGATAGCAAGGACGATCAGTTTCCATCGTCGACGTTGATAGACGTGGACTTACACCAGTGGGTGACGAGCAGCCAGGGAATGCCATAGAACTTGAGCACATTGGCGGCACCAAAGATAGACGAGGCGTAGGTCACCCCCCAGACCATGCTGGCGATACCGATGTTCGAAATAATGACGGCGTTTCGCTGTTCCTTGGTGAAGAGGATCGAATTGGCTATGGAAATCGCCACGTCAACAAAAAAAAATGCGCCGAGGGTCCATCGAGAACACTCACGGTCAAAGTGGTTAGTCCACTTCGGATAAGTCTTCTGTCCGGAAACGTTAAAAACTGGAAACCGGGTCAGAAGTATGGGAGCATAATTGAGAGTGAATAAAGCACGTACGAAGGTACGCCGGGAAAGCCAAAAACTGCTGGCGGATCAGCATGTACAGGGTATAAATGGGGGTGTCGCCGAAGATCTCGTCCCAATCAATTTCGTGGTTGGGTTTATCGGGGATGCTCAGGTCCTCGCGGGTCTTGGGGACGTAGACTTCATCGCGTTCCATAGAAGCATGATTCGAGTGGTGGCGGTGGTGAGAGATCCTCCAGGAGAAGTACGGAGTCCAAAGGAACGTGTGAGTGATCTTCAAAAGCGGAACGAAGCGAACGGGAGTTCTGATGAGCTGCGCTAGCCGACGAGCTAGTGACTTTCGTTACTCACAAAGCCCAAAACGTCATTGACGATCTTGTGGTCAGAGAAGGCACCGTGGCCGCACTAATCCGAACTCCATGAGCAACGGACATTCCTGCGTCCCGAGATGAAGGGGCCCATACCTCATGTCCAATAACCCAGATGCCAGTAAAGACAAGACCCTGGAACCACCAGCTATAGCAAGACGTCGGTGATAGACTTCGCGTGTTATAGGGACAATCACTCACTAAACGGCCCACGCAGCCCAACGAGCAACTTGAGCACCGAGTGGGGTAAGAAGATCCTTGGTGGCGTTGCTCTGGAAATACGGGTCGATGTAGGTCCCAATAGTCCAAATGGCAGCGGCCATTAGGACATCGCGGGCAAAGTAAAGTAAGCCACGAGGCGTGTCTCTGATGAAGAACTCAGGTGGGATCGCTGCACGAATTTCTTTGAGGGACCTTGCAAAGCGGATCCCTTTAGTTCCCCTCAACTTTCGAGACCCAAAAGGGGAGGGACGTACCAAGGCATGGGGGTGAACTCAGGGAGTTCAGCCTCGTTGTATTTCTTGACTTCAGTGCTGGAGCCCATGTTGAAGAATCGCTCTTAAACAGGGTGTCACGTCGAAACCAATCCTTGGTGAGAAAGGAAGGATGAGATACGGTCTCTGCCTTCGAGTATGCCAGTATTTAAGCCTTCAGATCCGTTGCATCTGAAAAGAACATGTGGGCGGGTCGGGGGAAATGGAGTAAGTGACGGCTTAGTACGGCATATTGCTAGACAGCCTACCCCGCCACTAAATCTGTCGTGATATCCTTGAAGAATCCCAAGAAAACGGTGACTAAGCTTCGGGTTTCTTATCTCAGAAGGTAACTATCCAAGTTGGACGGGAGGCGTCAACTCGATCTGGATCAAAGAACGCGACGTACCGTGATGCAGAGTAAAACCACTCTGGACAGTCCTTCGCAGCACACCAAGAGGGTAGATTTAGGAGCGTCAATGATTGAAATCTTGTCACTTTCAACGGAAGGGTTTGCTCGTGAAAGTAGAGCCATGATCATCAGGTTTGGTTCTTCTCGTCGATGACAGGCTGGCCGAGATAGAACGGTTGTCCATTGAATCCAAGTCGTTAAGTGAAACTGCTCCTTGCGGGTTACAAAGTCCAAATCCGTGGGGTCCAGAGGCTTTTCTCCCTGTAAATACAGTAGAATCTGATCGCACCGCAACAAGGAGACTAACAGTGGATCACCGCAAGCAGAAGCGGCGAGACGAACCAAGGAAAGTTTGAGCATGCGTCCGAAAGTCCCGTAGTCCCCTGTTTCCGCCATCGGCCCTATGCTGGTGCAATTCATTTTGTCAGTGGGCGGCTCAGCGCTCGAGCGATAGCTTACCGTGGGTTGCTTTTGCTGTCTATTAGGATCCCTGCCTGAGGGGGCATATGCCATAGGGTGCTGCCACGAGATGGGAAAAGGCCTCGCTAATCCCGATTAGGCATGCGGCTTACCCGGTGTCACCTGTTCCGGGGTCCCTGACCATGTTCTCTTTTGAAATCCGACAACACTCGTATCCGAACGTTCACGAGTAAAGTGCTGTTCACGCCACTCAGAATCTGGAGCGAGTCTTCGAATCTTTCAATTGATGGCGGAAGCACAGTTTTCTATTTATGCTTTGGATATCATTCACCAGTGGGCACCTAAAAGCCTCCCCCCTCTTCGGAGCCTCCTTTGGTGACCTCCTTTCTCTTGTGAATCGTTCATAGGGATTTTATCTCTCTTAAAATGTTAAATCTTTTCAAGGACGGTCCTGAGTACATAAAGCGTACTCAGACGCCGTTCAAGCCCACGACGGTGCGCCATACTCCATCCCTCTAACACATACCTCGTTTACAAAGACACGCTAGGCAACCCTTTCGGAAATTCATTCAATTGTGCCAAAGCACCTGCACGAGAGGAGCACGCTCAAGGCACTCCCATATGTTTTTCGCGATGTCTTCTGCGCATTCATCGTGTATAAACTGGGATGGTTGATCGACCCCTTCGCCCAGTCTCTGGTTCAGAATTATGGTCTTCCACCGATCGTTGGAACGGTAGCCAAATGGTCCCTTTGGGCCTTGTACTGGCACTGGCAAGGAGTTATTCTGGCTGGCTGGTGGTGCATGGCTCATGAGGCTGGCCATGGAAGTCTTTCGCCATACGGTTGGTTCAATCACTTGATTGGGTTTTCCTTGCATACGGTAAGTCATCTTCTTCTCTTAAATGAGGGGTTATTTACTCGCCCTCAAATGCAGTTCATCCTCGTGCCCTATTATGCCTGGAGATCGACACACCATGCGCACCACAAAGCGACCATGTCGATTGAACGTGACGAGAACTTTGTCCCGCGCACTCGCTCCGACTATGGCCTGCCTGCCGAATCTGTAGCCCACATCGCAGACTACCACGAAATATTCGAAGAGACACCCATCTACACTCTCGGACGTATGATCTTTATGCAACTTCTAGGATGGCAATACTATCTATTGACGAACGCCATGGGGTCGCCGATGTATCCTCCTGGTACAAACGTGAGTCAGGTTTACTGCCCTTCCGGTTAGTTTAAAGTCCCTCACTTACCTTCGACCCAAATTTCTAGCATTTCCAACCATCGTCGCCATTATTCAAACCCCATGAGCGAAACGGGATTATCGCGTCCAACATTGGACTGACTATTATGTCTTGCGTTCTCTACCTGTGGACGAAGGAGGTCGGGCTCAGTAATTTTGCCAAATTCTACTTCGTCCCGTACCTTGTGGGTCCTACTACTCTCTGTTTTTTTTTTTTCTACATTCTGATGAAAATTTATTTCTCGGCGGTGTAGCTGGCCAATCACTGGATCGTCATGTTGACCTACCTTCACCATTCGGACCCTTCCATCCCTCATTATCGCAGCAAACAGTGGTCTTTCCTCCGTGGTGCTGTCTCCACTGTCGACAGACCCCTGCTGGGTTGGGCTGGCCGCTTCTTCCTGCACAACGTCTCGCATGACCATGTTCGTCCCCGATGCCTCGCACTATGGATCCATAATGCTAACTTGACCACCGGTTGCAGGTTGCCCACCATCTCTTCTCTTCCATTCCTTTCTGTAAGTCTGAATCAGCCCATTCGCGTGTCCTCGAATCTGATCAGAACCGCCACATAATAAAGATAACCAACCTCAGGTTACTGAAGCCATAAAGAAGGTCCTCAAGGACGACCACAACTATGATTCATCCGTCAGTCTCTGTTCTTTCCCTTATCTGAATTCAAAGTGGTTGCCGTGTGTCTTACCTCGGGCCCTCGTTGACTAGAACACTTTCCGGGCGCTCTATCGCACGTTCACGCAATGCTGCTTCATTGAAGATGATGGCGACATTGTGTTCTACAAGAACAAAGATGGAAAGGCATCGCGTGTCCTCGCTTCTGATGCGCTCGATTCTCCTCCGAAGAAGCTTGTCTGAGAAGATGCGACATCACCGCTGTGGTGATTGTGAAGCTTGACAAGTGAGGCATAGAGAGTGAGGAGACATGATGGTGATTGACGGGGCAAGAGGTTGATGCAAGGCGCCCCCTTATTGATGTACAATAGAGAGTGAAGGATAAGCTATAAGGTATCAGTGTTCGTAGAGTCTGAGTTCCGAGTACTGCGTTCCGGGATATGTCATCACTGGGAAAGACCGATAATGGACTGATATTGCGACCCTGGCGTGCAGATCTATGTATAGCCCCACCCTTGACGCTTGACATCTCTGATCATATTCTGCGGGATCGGAGCCACAACAGACTACTGATTGCATCCGGTTGATTGCTGTATAGATGAAATTGGATCGTGGTAAATGTGACCGTGGACTATGTATATTCGACTTCCATGCTTCTCCACCCTCTTGAAATCTATGAAAAGCAGCTTCTTCAAATTCTTGCCCCGCAAAATAAAAATATTGCAATTAATACTCGGGACCGTCTCCCGTGATGGCCGTTGCGCAACAGCTTGGAAATACTCATTCGAGCGTCGAGATACAATGGTTGGAGACTTGGAGTCGTGTTGTGCGGTGTTCTTGGCGTCCTCGGACAAGACAGCGCGACGTCGTATGTGGACGTATAAACTCCGAGTCCCCGATCTCGACGTCCATTCAATAAATAAGAGGGTTTGCACACGTCCGGGAGTGGCCCCGACAATCCCACCATTTGAATTTCGAACTTAAGCTCTCCTTGGCGCCCACCCCCGTACGGGCATCAGAACATCATTTTATGTCCACAGGCCACTGACTGGCACCTCGCAGGACTTCCTGTCTTGCGGCTTCGTGGAACATCAGATCCTAGAAGTGACGAGCAATGCAGTCCCAAGCGTCGAACTTACAACACGATCCGCCAAGATAGCTGAGACCCAGCTGAGACCCCTGGCACTGGTGGGCGCCTAATTATAGAACGTAAGCAACCTTTATTCAGCCAAAGGGGGCGCTATCTAATCTCGTTCCACCATGTGGATGAGTACTCGGTGCAGGCTCTCTGAGGAATACTGTGAGGATCTTACTGTGCAGCGATAAATAATGACGACGCGGGATTGAAAGAGAGATGTATTTCGGGCCTGTGCACGAGGGATGTTCTTGATTTCTTCTTGTTCCGGACACTTTGTAATAAGGTAGGAGCAAAGTATCGGAGTTCGCGCGGGAGGGTGAAATCTTTCTTTGATGCTACCGTTGAATAAGGACCCACTAGCATCGTTCTTTCCGTGAGTGAGCGGGTTCGGGCGTCGGGGCGTCGGGCAGGGTTCAGGTTTTGTACGGAGACTTCATCGTCGCACTTGAGCGGGATTAGAGAGATGATAGGAACCTCGATGCAGTCTGAACGGTGAAATTGGAACTTCATTCCGGTGTCAGAGTGTACCTTAGTAAAGCTCGCAAGAATGTCCAAGATGGAGGCAAGTATAGAATCTGAGTCGAGGAAGCGGGATTGATTCCCCGCACCCAGGATATGGCAGATGATGGAGGGGGGACAGTCCTTAGGCCGTATGTCCAAGGCAACGAAAGGCAGGAAATACTGAGATTGGGAAGGTGATTACATTTCTACATTCATTGCATTGTACAGTGAGGCATTTCCAACCATGCTCGTCCTCTAGTCTGGCGTAATAAGTTATGCGTGGTGTGAAACACCTGCCATGTCGGTTAGACCATGGAGGAGTAGGTTTACATGATAGTACAGACCTTAATAGTACCAGGGCTTGGATTGGTGGCGAATCAGAGATTAAGTTGACGCCTTAAATTTCGCTCTAGAATGGGAGAAAGGTTCACACATTTAAGAGGGAGAAGGGAAGCATCACAGAATCCGCACACTCACAGTGTAACATAAGTAGCAATGAAAGGAATGCTGAAACCCGTGCCCATGTAGGCGAACATCTTGAGTCCTAGCGCCCTCCTGTTCTTCATCGAGAACGGCATTGGGTCGTGCTGAATTCCTCTATCAGCACGAATGGCCTATGAACACGAGGCCTTGGAACCCACCGCATCATGCAATTGGCGCCTGAGAACAGGTTGTCGGACGATTTGCCTCGAAACGGGCAGGCGCGCCGCGCGCATGATGAGTGTGGCTGAGGAGGACATTGTCGCGGGGAAGTTGGGGTGCCAGCCGACGAACGACTGCCCACATTTATAACGAGAAGACGAGAACCACCCTGAAATCCAAGACCTTCGCGACCCGCCCAGTCCTTGCTCAGGTGAGCCAATTCATCGCAGCTGAGTGGTCGAGAATGTTGTCTGGGCTCCTGCATGAGAACTATCAATGTTCCGA
Source organism: Agrocybe chaxingu (assembly GCA_027627235.1). Classification (NCBI taxonomy): domain Eukaryota; kingdom Fungi; phylum Basidiomycota; class Agaricomycetes; order Agaricales; family Agrocybaceae; genus Agrocybe; species Agrocybe chaxingu. Next base: position 7,386 of record JANKHO010000115.1, on the reverse strand, counting down.
GATGTCATCAACAATACAGTCGGGGTCACCTGTGTGGAGTTCTCTGGATCCTGTAGGTCAATGGACGGGATCAGTCTAGGTGAGAGGAGGCCGTATTTGGGATAAGATAAGATAAAAACATAACCAATCTCCGTCAGCTGATTTGTCAAATGACAAATGCAGGTTGTCGCTCGCGCTTATTGCCAACCACGATGTCGAAGATATTCGAGCTCCCAGCGTCTGCGCGCCCTGCGGACGAAGTCCCGCTGAAGTATGGGGTCGTCCTTTACCCCGGATTCCAAGCGCTCGACGTTTTCGGACCGTTGGATGCCCTTAATTCGTTGTCGCTGGCGTACCCTTTGCAACTCTATATCATCGCGGAGACACTCGACCCCGTGTCGACGAAGCCACCCGACCATCTGAACCCTGCAGGGTCGGATTTTGCACAATTCATCATACCAACACACACCTTCGACTCTGTACCACCTATCGACGTCCTTATCGTCCCGGGAGGTGTCGGAAATCGTGCCCCAGCGAACATGGATGGTCTCCTGGCATACATCGTGAAGATCTACCCAAATCTGCGATATTTGATCACCGTTTGCACTGGATCGGGTCTGGCTGCGCGTGCGGGGGTGTTAGATGGGAAGAGGGCGACCACGAACAAGCGTGCTTGGGCACGAACGGTCGACCTGCGACCTCAGGTAACTTGGGTCGCACACGCTCGATGGGTGGTCGATGGGAATATCTGGACGTCATCGGGAGTTAGCGCAGGGATTGATACCATTTTTGCGTTCATTGGCGAGGCGTACGGGGAAGAGGTGGCATCGATGATTGCGGATTTTCTCGAGTACGAGAGGCACATAGACTCGACTTGGGACCCGTACGCAGAGAAGTATGGCTTGTGAAATGCAACCTGATTTTTGATGTTCTTGTATTGATGTTTTTGCGCAACGCATTCAGCAGGTGTTAGATATCGTCCAACGTACAATTTTACGAGCACATCAACATACCGGCGGCACTCGGAGTATGCAGGGCCTTCAACGTTTGTGAACGGCCACCTCAGATATCGTTTCTCAGCGTTCACCGCAGCTGTCAGCGACATCATACACTCACAGACTCCACTTTTACTGTCCAGCATCGAGCTAGCGTCTCGTTTTCTCATGCTGAGGAGATAGAAGTTCTTCTAGCGATAGTTTAATCGCGTCAACCCTTTCCGCTTTCCATGGACTGCCCGATTGGTTTTCTTCCGTATGTCCTCATCCCCTCTTCTATTACGAGATTGCTGAACAGTCTCACAGTCATGCCTAGGGTCGAAAGTCGTCGAAACTTCTGCTCGAGGTCGACCCGCGTTAACTCCGTCGACGTTAATCTCAATGGCATTGGTTGTCCAGAGGTCCCCTCGACCTGTATGTTTCTATTGTGACCGAGAACTCCTGGGACACTGGATAAGGAGATCGTGAGTCAGTCTCTCAACGCCAAAAAGCCTATTCGGGTTTTCACATACCTCGCGAAGGGACCTATAGGTCCGTTTTTTCGGCCGAGTAGCGGCCCTGGGACGAGTTCCACCCTTTCGTACACGCTCAAAAGCCCGATTCGCTCTTACAATTTGGTGACCATCGTACCGTTGGTCTGGTATAGGGTTCCTGCAAGTTTCTGACCCGTCTGGGACCAGCCTACGTGGAGTATCAGGGCCCAGGATCTCTTTCACAGAAGTGGTGATCCACTGTGAGAACGCTCCAAGATTTTGTTTCTTCAAGGCAGTCCAGGACTTTTCAAGGCGTCAAAAACACGGGGACGACAGCGGAATTATGTGAGTTCCATTCTTCGTCTTGAATCGTGTTTCTCTACAACCGAACTTAACTCGTCCGGGAAGTTCTTCGTAGCTATTAATAAGACTTGGAGTTCAAGGACCTTGTTCCAGAGCATGAAATAGGGCGGTGATCCCTCACCCCAGCTTTTCATCTTAAAGATAGCGAATTCCTTCTGACTGACCCTGACCCTCCCTTCCTGCAAAAGGCAGAGTTCTACGGTTTCTCTTCGCTCCGAAACCGAGGTTCTGCTGTCGCTCTCCCTATGCAACCGCAAAGGGTTGTTGACAGGCTAAGAGTTCCTCCAGAGTGCATTCGCTCGCTAGTTTAATTTCCTGGTGAGTCCAGACGGTGGCTCTTGCTCATCCTTTTTGCCTTGCGTTCTGTATTCAGAATGGAGATTCAACTTCCGTCTACCCATTTGTTTCGTTGGTTGCTCGATTTCAAGAACAGAAATAACCTTTACACGTGTTCCCAGAAGGAGGTCGACCCTGACACTGTGCCTTCCCTCCGAGCACGTTGTGTTTCGCCATGGCTTTCGCTCCTTCAACTCAACTTCGACTCCGACGACATTCTTCTCATCATCAATGAAAGCTGCTGCAGACAGCTACGACCAGATGGGAAGATCGAGTGTCAGCATCTCACACCCTTATGCGAAGGTTCTGCGCTCAGGAATCTATGACCAAGAACATAGTTCCTATCACCATCTTCGAGGTTGTCCGATGTAGGATACATGGCCCACTGTCTCCCACGTGTACCTACGAAAGTAGGATTTAAAGCGAGCTCTCTGTAGCCGGATGCGTACCGCACCCACCCCACCACTCCAAGTCCTCCCTAGTCCTCCCTTCACCATGGCCGCCGCGACTATATCGACTATTATCACGTTACCCAACCTTCCAAAGGTCATCCACATCCGAGCTGACGATCCCGGAGCACAATATCACCCTCTATTCTCTTTACCAGATGCCGACGTCGTCCTTCGTTCCCTCCAAGGAACTCTGTATCGCGTCCACTCATTCACATTACGCATGACCTCCGGCTTCTTTGAGACAATGTTCAGCCTACCCCAACCCAAAACCCATCGACCACGCCGCGACAATCTCGACACCACCAAAACTGAAGCCTATCCTGATGCTTTGGACGTGTACGAAAACGATTTTCCGCTAGAACGCCTGCTTAGACTTATTTCCGGGCTTCCTGTCCCCCGATGGGAAACAATGGACGAGATTGAACGCGTCTTGAGCCTCGCCGAGAAGTGGGATACACCAGGACCTATCGCAAGTATCCGATCCGCACTGAATTCGCACCGGTTTCTTCACGACCACCCCCTCCGATGCTACGCCCTCGCCACACATTTCGGCTGGAAACAGGAAGCCAAGCTAGCCTCGACACACACGTTGACTCTCAATTTGTACGACTCGGCCCACTCCTCGATTATTGACCGGCTGTCGTCGAAAGATCTTCTATTGCTTCTGAACCTCCATCGAAGACGGAGAGATATGTTCCGAGAACTTCTGAATAGTCCCGAGAGGTTTGCTGCTGGAAATAGGTGCATCGCCCTCCTTCTATGATCTCCGCTTTTCACACAGCTAATGCAAATCCTCTCCACTGCAGCTCGCCATACCATTGTAATCGATGCGGTGTAACCGAACTCGATAACCACACCTGGAGGGTGTTTAAGAGCGCGATGTTTGTGGAGATGGAGAGACGGCCGTTAGGGGACACGCTGGGCCTTACAGTAGGTGAAGCCGCTGGGTGGCCAGAGGCCATCGCGTGCTGGGAAGCCCAGTGCACGAAGGAAGGTTGTGGGGGACTCAACTACGACCGCATTGCGACCTTGCGGCAGATTCGAGCCTGCATTTCATTACTTCCGTTAACGATCGAAGACTAGCCACCAGACGTGTTTTCGTCAGCACGTAATTGTGGTGTGTGTCCTGCCAGTGTGCTGTTAATTACCCGGTCCCCTGATGTGCCCCGCTTCCTAGTTTCGAGCCGGTGTCACTCTCGTTTAGCGTTGCTACTCGAAACTTCTCTAGTAATCCTATGACCCAGCCATAAGTGTGTTCGATGTGCGTCCTCGAGGTGCCAAGCGATCGATATCCTTCCCTGCTCCTCTGTTCCAGAAGGTTTTCACAGCGTTGGTGTTTTAAGGTTAATCTTGGAGGTGGGGTGCAGAATTGCCACCGTCGTGTTCTCAAGGTTTTGAATTCAGACACCCAGTCTATTGATATGTCTTCCTGGCTATAATCGTTCCCGGATCCCCGCAAATAGCATACATTCCCATCCTTCCAGAAGGAAAAAAAATGTCGCCAGGTTCTGCAGGCGTTCTCATACACCTCTAACAAGCCTGAAGTGGAACATTTGACCCAGAGTTGAACGTTGAATACGGACTCGTCCGAGAAAAACATGCACTGTCGGGTCGGAGGGGGACGTGTTTGATTTCGGCCGACGATGTTCCCCAACATGAGCCATCCGAGCATCGGATACTCTTTCATGCAAACTGCATAAATAATTAAATCTCTTGGGTCTAGGCCTTCCTCTCAGCAGGGGTACAGAATCCGCAGAATTGCGCCACACTGAACTTAAATGGTATCTGGGCTCACTCGGTCCTTTTTCGTCTGATTACTGCACTTGAACAACATCCTTATCTGCGGAACAGACGTGAATTTCTTGTTCAGTTTGTATCCGACGTTCAACATTTCAATTGTATATCTTCAAGGAATCCGGCAATGAGAAAAAATATTTTCAGAGCACTTACTATAGATTGCAGGTAAGCCCTCAGGATCTATGTCATTTGGTAGCCCACGGAAAACATGTCTTTTTGGTAGCGCTTGGAATCCTAGAGGATCATTGCAAACCTCAATGAATTCTGAAGGCTTCAAGGAAAATCCCTGACGTTTCGCTGGCAGTCCACAGCAGGCCATTTATCCTGGGATCCCGAAGCCAGACTCTTCCTGATCAAATGAGGAATTCCTTAACGTCCCCACCCGCCGGCGTAGGCTAATTCGCCAGCCTAAAGCATGACGTGGATGGCTTAACAGGACAACTGTTTGAACAAGCAGGGATCCGCCACACGATAATGCAGTAAACACTTAATTTCCAAACGAGTAAACTTGGGAACGCTTAGATCGTCCTCCATGTAAAGGTTGGTAGAAACCATCTCTCTGGCAGAACTGGCCACGGCGCTTGGCACGATTTAAATGCCGCCTTTGCCCCCAGCCAACGCTTATTGACGGCGGCATTAGCCGATGGGCTGTTAACTGCTATTTCCTATCTACCAGAATTTAGTTAGCACTGAGATGTCAGATCGGATGCAATTTGTCTCTGTGGATGAGATATTAATCACATCGATCTCACAAGAAAGATATCCACTTTCATTCACTTCATGATGAAGAGAGAACCCGAGAAGTGCATGAGTCTCCTTGGGCAAAGAGCCCAAACGCGGCATTAATAGACGAAAACTAATGATATGTTGATCCATACTGAAAGGGAGCTGCAGGTACTTAAAACTGTCCCTCTAACCGCCGCCCAGCCTAGGGAAACCGTGCGAATGAGGAACAGGAGTCACGGGCGCCTCCCGGGCGCTTCTTTCGTGGCCGCCGGAAGAGAAAGAGGTCCGCTTAATATTCCCGAACATTACGGGCGTTTCTATGATGCACACTACAAGGACCCCTGAAAGTCCATCTGGATGCCTGATCCCGGGAGCCCAATTTTTATCCGGACTTGACGGAGGGATCTAGCAGTACTTTCAGGGGTCCTTCTTTGCACTACGGACTAGAGTAGTGCTGAATCGAATCATGATATGATAACTGAATATGATATCTGAATGAGCCTCGTCTCGTCCTTACGTATGCTTATGTTGGACGCCGAACCCGGAATAATTGGTTGGGCTGTAATACCGGGATTTGCAGCTCAGCCCACGAGCTGGAATCTGGATGTCCAGGCTCCTTGCTCCTTCCTACCCCCAGATTGATTGCAGTTGCATAGACCTTTTCCGTGTGGTCGAGACTGCAGAGGGACGAGAGGGGAGAAGAACCAACGTGCTCTTGGAGACCACATCACTGCAGCCAGTTGACCAGAGCCAAGGCTGAGTGTACGTATCTCAGGCCAGCCTCGAGGCGCTACCTTGGTTAAAACCCACCCGAACCGAGAGCGAGTCGCAACTGTAATCCGTGAGCCGCAGCAGCGATATGCAGAGTGCGCCACACGCTCGGTATACAGGGGCGCTAGAGCTTGAATTCTTAGACTCAACAGTGCGGACACGGATGCGGGGTAAGTGTGTGATAGGAGTTGGATGTGGGGTAGGGTCGATCCACGCTGTCAGAGAATGATGGACGGCTGACGACAAAGTAGGAAAATGTCTGGAATAAGACTCGGAATGTATGTACATGTGCAAGGCAGGAAAGAGGGGTCTAGAGACCGATCGCTCTAATTCCAATTCCACTCCCGGGGCCATCCCTGCATGTATCATAGACGAGAAAGTTCCATGGATGCTTTTGCGGATGATTCAGCGGGCACGCACGAGATGCGGGGCAAGAGAGAAGGACCGACCACGGTCTCATCCAGTACATGTAATCCAGTACATGCGCATGCGCATGACGATGAAGAGAGGAACTTGAACTAGAGGCTAGAGGCGAGAATGTGCGTTCGCCGAACCCTTCCAATCTCCTCCAATCTCCTTGAACCGGGAACCCTCAATCAGTATCAGTATCAGTTCTTCGAATCCCTTCCATACACTCCATTATGCCCACAAGCGGTATGCAGACGCCAGCGGTATACAAATTGGACATCGATCAGATGTCAGGAGTGGAGACGTTGGATTGCTCCATGGCTGGGGATACAAAATATATTCATGGAATACGTGGACGATGACATGGACGTAGACATGGACATGGACATGAGTGAGTGAGTGAGTGAGGACAATGCCCGGGAAGGGGATCCAGATGGCAGAGTAAATGCTTTGCATGAGGACTTACGGACATAACTCGCTGGAGAACATGGAGATGGAGAACAAGAGCGTCGACACCCGCTTATCGGCACTGTCACTGTCACCAGACGTCGCCGACGGCAATACCCAACCACACAAGATCCCATTGTCCCTACTTCGTCTTTAAGTCAACCTACGATCCCTCCGGCCAATGAGAAAGGAAAGTAAAGTGGAGCTGGGGATAGGATCGGATCAGACTTACGCGTTCGAAGTTCGTGGGTTCCCCTGCCAGTGAGAATGGAATGGAATTGACTGGCGTGCGTGTTCCTGTATCGTGTATTCGAGAGGATAGAGAGGACCCCTGTGAGATACACATGAGAGGATTAGGGAGGCGAAGGGTAGGTTGGGGGGATTGGGGTAGCGGCGCCCCGGCTCCAGCTCGTGGGGAATATCCCATCCTAAGTATCTTATTCTATCCAATCCAGAATACCCAGCCAGAAGAAAGTCGGACAACGAATTCGAAAGGGCCCTGGCCCTGGGGTTTTCCGAGCCTGAGAGGAGAGGAGATAGTGAGGGCGTACCGTGCGCTCGTGAGGATCTAGAACGCACAACCGTGACCGCGCGAGTGCGCGTGTGGTGTGCAGGGTGGACTCAATCGCGAGGGATTGG
>JANKHO010001149.1:0-11619 GCA_027627235.1 Agrocybe chaxingu | reverse complement strand
GCGATGCCCAGCTCGAAGTGAAAACATTCCTTCCACGCAATCACACCACCCGCACGCTCCCTGCTGCCACGGTGTACTTCCAAGCCTCCTCCACCAACAATGAAGCTGGACCTAGCTCTCACCCCGGCGCAGCGCCACGCTCTGTCAAGACCCAGCGCCTCCTACCAGCCGCAGTCCCGGTTCTCGATGACGATGGGCATCTTTTGGCCCTTGCAGAGGGGCATACCGTCCGCGGTTTCGTCTGTACCTTCTGTGACCATTACAATATGGTTCGAGATGACTAGGAGAGAGCGCCGCGACTTTGTCATTGATCTACGCGAAATACATCTTGTCTTACAACGTCTCCATCTGATACATAAATTCACCCTCTGCGTGAATGCGGCGTACCTCTTCCCAATCCACCAACGCATAGCAGAACACCTCCTCAACGGCTGATAGTGTAGTGCATATTTTTTTTCGTATTTCTTCTATGCGCGTCCATTGATCCCCGATGCCATGTTCCTGTAAGATGATATCTTGATACTTGTCGACTGATTTTTGGAACTTGCCCAGGGCGACTGTATATTCATGAATCTTGTCCTTGTCTCGGTTCTCCAAGAAAGCTAAGCAGATAGAGTCGACAAAGTTTCGAGGATCGTCATTGACGTATATGTCGAACTTCGACTCAATACGCATGACTCGTTCTAGGCAGGGATGGCTTTTTCCCGTGCCCAGATTTTGGTTGTTGGGTACATCCCAAGATGTGTGGTCAGGCCTGGAAGGAATATAATTAGATTTGCTTTGTGTAGAACCTGTGGAGGCAACAGACGGAGCAGGGTGTGTCCGGCGATACTCCTTGCGGCGTCTCTTGTTAATGGACTCTTTCGTTCTGTGCGGGTTCAGTATTGAATTTGGCACAGAGATTCACCAAGGCCTTACTTATCGTAGTGACGCTTACTTTTCGCCCTATTGGCAGCATTTTTCTCTTCAAGGGTGTTGTAGAGGCGGCGGCGACCCATGTTGAAGATCTGGTTTGAGCTAGAAATTGTAATTCAGCTTGCCGTTCCTAGTGCGTCGTCTGACCTTTTTATCGCCCTTCCAAACCTAGTTTCAAAATATTACCATTAGAAAACCCCAATCGCCCATATGAATTTGGTATAATTTATGGACACATTCGAAGAGTACACGATTTGATATTCATTTTATGTTTTTTTTTGTTCTTTGCCTCTGCTTTGTCTGGTTTGGCGCGTGTGAACTCTGGTTTGACGCATGCCAGCCCAACCACGGCGCACCGAAACGTGTTCACCTATCGCGATTCCTTGACTGCACCATGGCGCCGAAGCCTGTTGGCCTGTCGTGAATCCCTGACCGCACTTGGACTTCGCAGAACTCGTCCCACTATCGATAAATACTGCACCTCCCAGCTATTAAAATGGATCCCACTCCACCTCCCCTCTCGAATCCTCCTATCCTCAGCTGTCGATTCAGCCATGCAAGACCGTGAGGTTAGTATCCTTGTATCTCCTAAATTTCGACGATTTCACATCTAGATTCAGATCCGTTGGCACATAGGCCCTGGTATCCCTACCGTGTCGCCCAATGTTGGCAAGGCTCAAGTTCATCTCATGTGGGAAGTGGCTCCCTACCTCCGTCTGGCATACTCAAAAGGGGAGGAAGGGGCGTTCTACGAACGCTTCTTCAATCTTTACTTCGTCCGCTGGCCCCAGACCCCAAGGGACGCCGAAGATATCCCTTTCGTTCACCATCGCATGGAGTGTATCAAGAAGGTGAGGCTATCTACAGCTTCCATCTCCATTTGTTGTTCTGAAGGTCTTGACAGGCTCTCAAGCGCGATCTCTTTTGGCTGCGTTCAAGCACCACCAAGATCAAGACCGAACGCTCCTGGCGTCAGTTTCTGAGAATCAAGGAGGCCGCATTTGGAATCGCGAAGGTGGGTCGCTGTTTCTCGGTTTCCCGATAACCATTATCTGATCCGTCTTCCAGGAAAATGAGATTATTAGTGATGTCGAAACATCGGGTACCCTCAGCCAGCCCGTTGTCTACATTTTCGATTCCAGCGATGACGAGGGTGAGGTTGAGACGGGGCTTGAGGCGAACGTAAGTTGTCTGCTACTACACCAATACAGACCGGCTAACTTGGACTCCAGACTGCGCCTACTCCGTCTACTCGGCCCGTTGTATACATAGTCGATTCCAGCGATGATGAGCTTGAGGTTGATATGGAGTTTGAGGCGAAAGTAAGTTGCTGATCCTCAGCTACCACCTCAGCACAGACCAGCTAATGTGCGCTCCAGACCGCTCCTACCACTTCTACTCGCCAGGTTATTCCGTCGCCTCTCCCTCAAGCGCAAAAGCGTGCTCTCTCATCTCAAGACACAACCTCTGGCTCTACCCATGAGCCAAAGCTTACACCTCGTTCATTGCCCCGTCCCCGCCCCCTGAAGAAGAGTCGTATTAGAGATTGATCAGCAACGTTGTCTACGGGCTGCTGTTTTCTGGCTCAAAGTGCCGTTATCTTGTATCTTGCTCATTCTAAATAAAATTTTGCTGTCTTTTCTATTCCCTCGTGCCTGTATATAAGATCACAGAGAAAGCTGACCAGCACCATCGAGTCTCACCCCAGCAACATCATGCCTCCTCGAAAATGACAGTTCTCTGCTATTATGGATGACTTTGTCATCGACAACGACTCCGGTCTTCCAGCCACCGTTATGCAAGAACACTCCGAATATACATCTAGCCGAGCCCCTCAACACTTACAGTTCTCTGTGGTCAATCCTCAAACGCTGGTCGAATCCAGCAGTGGGTCGGTGACACGTCCAGAACCTGCGCCCATGATCTCACAGGCGATCAACACCTCGCTTTCTCATGTCGAAGTCGATGCGGACCTCGAACTCGAGTATCATGAACTCGAAGTCCTCGGACTCCTCAAGTATCTCCGTCCCGACTCCATGAAGAAGAACGACCTCCCAACCCATTCTGTGAGCCACTCATACATCATCTCAATTTAACCAGAACTTATTTTATTCTCCAAGAATCAACCGCTGCGGTTCTGGACTCCATACATCGACGCCTACGTTCAGGAGTTACTTTGCCTTGAGGGTCGTGGGGATGCTGCCTGCCAGCAGGAGTGTGCGTCTCAAGACTGTTCATCAGGTGTCGAACACGGGTTTCGATGCCGCGACTGCCAGTCCTCTGCACTTCTGTGCCAGCGATGTGTAGTGACATCCCATCAGCTGCTTCCCTTTCATCGCGTCGAGGTGAGTGGCTTGTTCTTCCACAATTTCTATGACTAAAATGTGGAGCAGCAGTGGAATGGAGACTTCTTTGTCAAGACATCTTTGAAGTCCCTGGGCCTTGTCATACAACTCAATCATCTGGATGGTGTCTGTACGAACCCAGCGACGGCATTCAACAACGACTTTGTTATCATTGATAGTAATGGAATACATGAAGTCGCGCTCAACTACTGTGCCTGCAGTGGACAGGTCCCCCAAACTACCCAACTGCTTCGAGCGCGCCTGTTCCCTTCAACGGTTGTAGACCCCAAAACCGCTGCGACATTTGACGTCCTGGAGAGGTTCCAACTTCTTTCATTTACGTCTAAGATCTCTGCATACAAATTCTATCGTTCATTATCCCGCTTGACAGACAATACAGGTGTCACAACCCCAAAGGTACTCCATCACTCATATACGATTTGTTAATTGTCACTGACCGGCGTTCTAGGAGCGATATACCCCATTCATGCGAATCCTCCGTGAGTGGCGCCATGTCCGCCTTCTGAAGAGGATGGGGCGTGGGCATGACGAATCTGGTGTTCGTGGAACGCGAAAGGGAGAATGTGCTGTTCTGTGCCCAGCCTGTCCCCACCCAGGAATCAATCTTCCTGACAACTGGCGTGACCAACCAGCCAACCGCCAGTGAGTGACGCTCATCCATCTCATGGGCTCTTTACTGACCCCGGGGCAATAGATGGCTTTATTCGCTCTTCATCGGGCTGGACGCCAACTTCCGTCTGAAGCGTATGAATGTGTCAAGCGACCTTCGGGATCCAGGACTTAATCATGGTTATGCCTACCTCGTTGATCATGCAGAGTTCCAGGCCTACCTGGACACGTACGGCGAGAAAATTCCAGACGACAAGAGTACGTGTAACAATCATGACGCCATCAAGTCAGCTAGCGCCCGCGGGGGTAACGGCACAGCTGCAAGTGGATCTGGATTGGCTGAATGTACGCGCCATGATATGAAGCGCCCTTGTGCTGTTGGTGACTTGCAGAAAGGAGAGCGGTGAGTTATGCCATCCTGAGTGCGCGGTTTGACTGATAGTTACCTAGATACGTGAACATGGACTATTTTTTCCTCACGAGCTTGGCAAATTGTGAGCCTGCACGGCTTGTCGTCTCCTATGACATAGCTTGCCAGTGGGCGAAGAATCTGGCTTCGTGCTGTGAGGTTTACCCCCCGAATATTCTCTCAACACAGAAAGATCTTGAAGTCGTTTATCTTGTACCCAAATTCCATCTTCCCGCACACATCCAGGTTTGCCAGGAGAATTTCTCGTTTAATTTCATCCCAGGTGTCGGTCGGACCGATGGTGAATCGCCGGAGCGAGGGTGGGCTGCAGCAAATGCCGTTGCAAACAGCACACGGGAGATGGGCCCAGGCTTGCGCCGTGATGTTCTGGATGACCACTTCGGTGACTACAATTGGCGAAAGATAATGAATATTGGTACGTTTCCAGTAGCTTAATTTAAGAATGCCATCTCATCTCCTCGGAATTGCAGTTTCGACGTTTGCACGCCGGGCAAAAGAGGCACTTGCCATGCGTGAAGAGCATGTTGATGCATTTGTTGAATTCGATGGTGCTTTACCGGTGGACCTTGCAGTAGCCTGGACCGACATGTGCAAGACCTGGGAGAGCAACCGCGCAAAGCACCCAAATCCGTTCCATGCCCCTAAAACAGGTGTGCTCTAAAAATACCATGCTTCTGAACTTCCATTGATATTTCAACAGTGGTGACTGATTCCGAGGTCCGATTGCGCCTCGCAAATGAGGACAAAGAAGCTCTTGCGAATGGGACTGCCATGGCCGTCCACGACGACATGACCCCGAGTCAGTTAATACATCAAGGTTTACATATTGAGGACATGCAGTAATACACATCGTCGTTTTGTCTTGTGACGCTCTGAAACAGTGGTGTTTTTAGGCGGCGACATGCCCAGGATGTTGCAACCCTTGGAATCCATGCGACAGATCTCCAAAAGGCAAAAGTTCTTGAACACGCAAATTCGCTGAGTCAGAAGATAGATGCTTGGATAAGTATCCAACATCTCTACATGCCGACCGTTGCGCTTCTCCGAACACGTCAGGCCAGTAATATCAGTACTCCAGTTGCCGTTCAAGAGATCAGGCTCCTCCTTCCCTCTTCTCTGCCGCGCGGTGTTCTAACAGATGTGAGATTCTTCCGATATGAGTGGCAATTCCGGTATGCCCAAGCCGAGGAAGAGCTGAACACACTCCGTGGCCACCTCTTGTTGCGCTCTCATATGCTGAAATCAAAGTCCCGCTATTCGAGAGGTCAGCGCCAGAACACCCGCAGTCAGAAACTCCTTTCAGACGTCGATGCCAAGATCCAGGCAAGCACGGGAAAGTATCGGTTGATTCGTCAGGCGCTCGAGTCTCTTTCAGGCCCACTTCTCGAAGTAACTTGGAAAGATGTTCTCCGACCACTAGATGAAAGCCACGTCACTGGCCTTAGCTCCATGGACGACACCGGAAGTGAAGGCCGAAAGAAGCTTTCATGGATCTGGAAAGTTCATGGAACTGGGGCCGACGCGGACGAGTGTACCCAATTTGGTAAGTCATCCCGAAGAACACCTGGATATGGGCCCTGGGTTGATGTGCAAATTCCAGCTCTTCGTATCGAATGGTGCAAGGCCCGTGCACGGGCCCACCGCTGGCAGGAGGAATGTGTCCTCCTTGCAGAAGAGATGCGACGAGTATATCTTTTTTCCAGTGGCAAAGCGAGTGGTGGCGATCACGCGCTTCGGCTCAAGGTATGACATATGATGCGGTCGCCGAGGGACGATATGCGTACACGAAACGCCAAGCGAAGATTAGAGACGATATCTGGCACAAGTGCGAGCAGGAGTGGAAGGAGTACCGTGAGAAGCTTGTCACGATGGATGGCCGAGACGCATACACCATGGTCGAGTGTCATTAGGGTACGAGCTGTGAAAGTTATGTCATTCACGGAACACATATGGGGGTGGAAAGATTATCCATAAGAAATGTGGTCCACAACGGCCACGAGGCTGACAAAGTGCAAATTATCATTCGCGGGGAGGACGATGAATAAAATATTCATCAGGCGCTCCCAGGATTGTAGGTATTAGAATTATTGTTCGTGGGGTGGGGGACAATGGATAATTCATTCATCAGGCGATTACAGGAGTGGGACGATGGATAAACGTTTAAACATTGGCAAGAGGTACGATGTACAATTTGTCGTTTCGTGAAGGGGGGCTGATGAATGAATTATTCATCAGGTGGCCACGAGGCTCCGGGTATTGGCAAGAGACACGATGTACAATTATCATTCGCAGGAGAGGAACGATGAATAAGTATTCATCAGGAGGCCACGAGGCCGTAGCTATTAGCAAGTGGAATGATGTACAATTTGTCGTTCGCATGAAGGGGATCATGAATAAATTATTCATTTGGCGGCCACGAGGCTCTAGGTATTGACAAGAGGTACGATGTACAATTTATCATTCGCAGGAGAGAGAACGATGAATAATTATTCATCGGGAGGACAGGAGGCCATAGCTATTAGCAGTCGGAATGATGTACAATTTGTCGTTCGGAGGAAGAGGGGACGATGAATAATTTATTCATTGGGCGACCACGAAGCTGTACGTATTGTCAAGAGGTGCAACGTACAATTTATCGTTCGCGGGAAGGGGGGACGATGAATAAATTATTCATCAGGTTGCCACGAGTCTGTATGTATTGGGAAGAGGAATGATGTACAATCTATGGTTCGCAAGACGCGAGACGATGAATAATTTATTCATCAGGCACTTACAAGGGCGTACATATTGGCAAGAGGATCGATGTACAATTTATCATTCGCAAGAAGGGGGGGATGATGAATAAGTTATTCATCGGGTGGTCACGAGGCCGTAAGTATTGGCAAGGTGTACCATGTATCATTTATCATTCGCAGGAAGGGGATTTATTCATAAAACCCTGCCAGCAACTCATGGGTATTATAGATTATCCACCCTCCACGATTACTGGGGTTTTATTAATCGTTACGACGTATACGCCTCCACTGGCCCAGACGGTAAAGAATATGTCTGGAAGATGGGCTCCACCAAGCCAAAGGCAAGTCCTCTTTGTGTGGGACGGAGTCCCAGCACTAATTTCCCTTCACCGGTCAGCTGTACGCATTTGCCAAGAAAGACGAAAACGAGACCCTCGTCGCCAATTTCCACCAGCAACACTTTGGCCTGGTCGGCAAGGCGAGACCTGCTTCTCTCGAGATCCAACCAGAATTCAACCACATGTCCGACATCATCGTAATAACGCTCATATATATCGAGAAGTTGAGGAGGGAGAAGGAGAGACAGAATTCAGGAGGAGGCGATTGAAGCAAGAACAAATCGAGAACGAAAGCTTGCCTTGGTTGGCATCGTTCCGAGGAGTGGAACTATTTCTTCTTATCCACCGTACGTAGTCTGATCAACATAATCAACTTTCAAAATGACAAAGTGCAAAGGCCGAAACTTATAACGACCCGCGTCGGCATCAACTCACTCTGTCGACCGACCCTTGGAACGCCATATACACGAACGAGTCCGCCCGGGTAGTATACAAGGCCGTGTCGCAACCAGACCCAGCGCGCAGCCCCATGGCGAATAGCGATCTCGCGTGTTGAGCCACGCTCGGAGGTGGTTGGGGAGATCAAGTACCGCTATTACACTCCCAGGTCCAACACGCGGTGCCCATATACGGGAGTGTGGGTGCCTACGATCGAGTTTTTCAGGAAACGCGGGTGAGGTCCACTTGAAAGGTAGGGATAAGTCGCAGGTCGAAAAGTCTGAGGGGGAACTTGCAACATTCAAACGTCGATGGCTCCTGGTATGTCTGGAAGATGAAGATGGAAAAGTGCAAGGCAAGACCAGAAGGGCAGTTCATGCCAGAATTTCTGATTTTCCACGCACCGTACTTAGCTGTATCGGAAAGAGATACGAAGATACGTGTGGCGGCCAACCACCCCATACGCAGCTAGAGATCTCGCCCGAGGTCGCGTCCATGGCCAATCTCAGATGGGGAAGGGGGGAATAAGAGAAGTCCTTAGCTACCAGAGGAGGTTAGGAAACGACGTTCCAGCACTTGGCCGGACTTTCTGATTGCGCAGGACCGGGGTTGAGGTTGGAAATTCGCCGTCGATAGTCCATCTTGGAGTTGGCAAGAGGAGATGGCCAATGACCACCGGGCCCCTAAAGCGTATCAGACGTTCGTTTTAGACTCGAAGATATCTGACGATATTCGAATTCAGACTCCCGCGTATATCGCTGCGTTACCCCTCGCATCAGTCGGCCGCTGACCTCCAGGGGTTGTCCGTGAAAGTAGGAGTTCATACCACATGGCGAGTGGAGTCCGATCCAGGTACTACCTTGCTTCGTCGTATGTATTGTCGCGTGGGCCGGCTAGAAAGCATAAATGGGCTTCAAGAAAGGCTCGGGTCATCATTTGGGGATGCGGGGTTAGACGGGGTTCGGTCACTTGAGTAGTCGATAGTCCGCAAAGATTCGAGCGAGAACTTGAATTAGGCATGGTCCATAGAGGCACAGGAGTTGCGAAGTCGCCAAGGTATGAGCGCAGACCACGGGGCTTCGCTAGGAATCGACGATAATTGCCTTTGTTCCATCGGAGGCGTCGCCAGGATAAAAATATTGGTTTCATGCCCATCCAGGATATCAGTGCCCGTAATACGCAGGTGAAGTGGCTGCGCCCAAACGGGCGTCATCCGTATAAGCATCGAGGACACATGAAATCTGTGATGCGCCGTTGAGTCTCTGCTTCTTCGATGGCCTTGTGATCAACGAGCATATGCCAATCTATGCCAATGCACGTCATGATTCATCTTTCGGACTTGAACTCACCATGTCCATAATAATAACTCATCTTCCCTCTCGCAGTACTCTTCGAATGTTGTGCTCGTCTTTTCTAGGGGCCCAGTGGTTCTACCTCTCTTGACTGCTTGGCCAACAATTCGCATCCCTTCGACTCGCTTTACTAAGCCTTTTGTCCGTATGTCAGGAAGTACATACATAGACATTCAATTTCAACCATTCATCAAATCGAATCTTCAGGGCAGGCGCATAGTTTCAGCCACGCGAATCTCACGAGGTGCTTCTTCTTTTCGCTTCTTTTTCTGAAACGTCGGCCATGTCAATTTGGAATCGATTTCGTTCTCGGTATATAAGCCGAGACTCGAGACTCGGGTGTGGATTCACAGGTCGGTTGAGATGACGGCACCCACCAGCTCGTCAAGGCGGTTTTCCTTCCTAAAAGCCTTCATCGTCGTCGCCCTCGCCCAATCTTCGGTTGCGGCTGTCGTCGACCCCGCTGTCCTCGACGCATGCCCAGGATATAGTGCTACGAATGTAAAGACCAGCCGCAGTGGTTTGACAGCACAACTCGTCCTGCGTGGCCTTGCGTGCAATGTCTTTGGGAATGACACCGAGAGGCTGTCTCTCAGTGTTGTTTACGAAACAAGTGCGTTTCTTATTCTATTCCCAAACGTCGTTCTGAAGTCTCTGCAGGGAACAGAATCCACCTCAAAATCACGGACGCCTCGCAAGCTCGCTATGAAGTTCCAGAATCCGTCTTTCCTCGACCTCAAGCTCAGTCAGTGCCCTCGAGGTCATCCAACATCCAATTCAACTACACAGTATCGCCATTTTCCTTCTCAATCTACCGCACGTCGACTCGCGAAGTCCTCTTCTCGACCTCTTCGCACCCCATCATTTTCGAGCCCCAGTACCTACGTGTCAAGACCCGGCTTCCAGCCAACGCGAACATCTACGGCCTCGGAGAGCACACGAACCCATTCCGCCTGCCGACGGACAACACAACCTTGACATTGTGGTCGCGAGACGCGTACGGGATCCCCGTTGGCACGAATTTGTATGGCAACCACCCCGTGTACTTCGAGCATCGCACCACCGGCACCCATGGTGTGCTCCTACTCAACTCGAACGGCATGGACGTGAAGCTTAGCAGCGGTGAACCGGGCGGACCAGCCTTGGAGTACAACGTTATCGGAGGCGTTCTCGATTTCTACTTCTTTGCTGGGAGCGAGAACGATCCGACGCAGGTGGCGAGACAGTATGCTGAAGTAGCCGGTCTGCCGGCGGAGGTTCCTTACTGGGGCTTTGGATTCCACCAGTGCCGCTTTGGATACAAAGGTATGCACTCGGTGTTCAGGATCATTGGGGGATAGAGGTACTAAACCAATTATCTTGCAGATTTCGTCGACGTAGCAAGCGTCATTTCGAGATACGCGGCTGCAGGTATCCCGCTGGAGACGATGTGGACCGACATAGGTGAGTTTCGACCCTCTATTTCTGATCGACGTTCCTCTGACATTCATGACGCGTAGACTACATGGATCGACGAAGGATCTTCACCCTCGATCCCGACTATTTCCCACTTCCGAGGATGCGCGAAATCGTTCAATACCTGCACAATCATGACCAGAAATACAGTAACCTTCCCCAATGTTGTATATCTGACGTATCTGACTGCCTTCGACAGTTGTCATGACTGACCCGGCGGTGCCGTACCTGCCCGACGAAGGTTACACGCCCTATGACCACGGAAAGGAGTTGGACATTTGGTTGAAGGCTGCGAATGGCAGCGAGAGTTTGGGAGTCGTCTGGCCGGGTGTTACTGTCTTCCCTGGTCAGTTCCATTCTTATTGTTGCTTCATTTCGTCGCTCATTCGAGCACCTTTATAGATTGGTTCCATCCTAACATTCAACAGTGCGATATGTCGTTGGCCTGTCCTCAGCCCACCCTGACCGTTTTCGTAGATACTGGACCGACGAGTTCCTCTCGTTCTACAGCCCAGAGACCGGTCTCGACATCGACGGCGTGTGGATCGACATGAACGAGCCAGCCAACGTACGTATCACTTTCTTTCTGCTCATTAACGTGTCCTTATGCTACATCAGTTCTGCAACCTCCCCTGCGACAACCCGTTCGAGCAAGCCATCGAGCAGAACATGCCGCCTCCGCGAACTACGCTCCCGCCAGATCCCAATGCACCGATATTCGTCAACGCGACCTCCTCGAGCTCGAGTGAACTGAAGAAGCGAGAGGATTTGTTGAACCCGCCGTATGCGATTAACAACGCTGCCGGGCCGATCTCGAGCAGGACAGCCTTTGTACGTGCATATACCCTCTCCTCTCTCTAGAGCAGTTGTAACTTGTCTTTGCTGTAGACGGACATCATCCATGCGAACGGCCTCTCTGAGTACAACACGCACAACCTGTACGGCACCATGATGTCCACTGCGACGCGGGAGGCGATGCTC
>JANKHO010001148.1:0-11622 GCA_027627235.1 Agrocybe chaxingu | reverse complement strand
CGAGTTTCCGCATCAGTTTGGTCTGCCGTTTCTTTAGTTCTTCCATCTGCTCTTCGACAGCCGCAAGCTCCGTCTCGAGTGGCCTCATTATTTCCAGAGTTGGCTTCCTTGCATTGCCGTAGGGAAGGGTCTCCTCTGGGACTTGCGGTTCGTTCGTGCGTAACATGGCGATCGCATCGCGAGGGAAGTAGACATACCCCTGTTAAAGTTTGCACAAACAATTGTGAACAAAGGGAAGCGAAGGAAACGTACCTGATAGAGCTCGTGCCCCCACAGTTCAGTAGATGATTTCTGTCCGTCTTCGTCCGACATGGTCATGCGCGACGACGGGTCATGCACGACGAGGAAGTGGGGACAGACAATCTTGGTAGTGCCGTATAATATGGAACATTCCTCTCGATAAAATACTAAACCCAAGAACGGTATTAGTGAATAACGGACGGCACAAAAGACTGGTCAACTTACCCTCTAAAATATGTCCTCCTGCTCCTACGCATTCCTCTTCTCCTCCTCGTACTCCCTTTTCGCCCTCTCCCACCAAGCATCTGCCTCCATCTCCCACCACGCCGTCTGTGCACAGATTGTGAGCCCGCCCTCGTATGTGCGGTTAGTCCTTCTCTCTGCCTCCGTCCATGTCCGCTCATTGTGAACATCAAATGGTGTGGTTGAATGGACGTCATGACGCTCCTCGTCCGTCTCTGGTGGTCGATGTATCCGCGAGGAGAGCGTGGCCGCGGAGGTGCAGAGGAGCCGGTGCCATTGTTGGCCGAATTCTCGAGTCTGCGAAAGGTAAGGTGGGGTCAGAGACGGAGCTATAGGAGAAAACTGACATCCTGAACCTCCATCCCTTCCTTGACATCCGTCAACACCATCCCTCCCACCGGCACAACCCCGGTCGCGATCGCAAAAGTCTTCACAGCCTTGAGGGCCGTCGAGGCGATCAGATTTGATAGGGCAGACATTATCTCGCCTACGCTGCATGAAGTCCTGTCCGAGTCTGATTCGGCGAAGAGTGGCGTTTCGGTGTAGGGGAATGGGAAGCGAACGGGTGTTGTACAGCGTCAGAGCGAGATTGAGCATGAAGTGGAGGGCGAGCGGAGCTTTGAGGGGGGTAGGCGGATGACGGAAGACGGGAGGGATGCACTGGAGACTTGAAGGGCGAGGTGGGGAAATGCGAGTGGGCGAGTGGGGAGGAGGGGTCGAAGGAGGACGAGGGAGCAGGTGCTGGGAAGAGTGGGAAGGGCATGGGATGGATGCAGCGAGGGATAGAAGAGTGGGAAGACAAAGCGGTCCGTTTGGCTCTAAAGCGGCGGAGACTTCACTTGAACGACACGGCAGGATTGTAAGTGCCATCACCTCTTCCGACAGGACGGCTGCTTCTTGAAGGGCGTTCCGCAGGCGGCTGTATCTAATGGCTTGAGGCCGTACCTTTGTGCGACCTCAGCCAGCGGAGTCGAGCTTTCTACCAACGCCTCAGAAACAGTTGTTCTTGTGGGGTTTCGCACTCTGTTACTGATGATTATCAAAGTTTCTTGAGCGACCTGGACCGCGTTGCGTCGCGCGACTACACTGTCACTGACGATGACATCGTGCGGGCGCGACTCAGGACCGTTGGGATCCAGGAGTATCAGCTGACCTTTAAACATGGTCCTTGGGACAATCCGAAGTGTTTGTGGTCTATTGGCACCTTCGACTCACCGAAGCTGACCGCCTCCCAGCAGGGAAAGAGTCGGGATGGGAATGGCGAATTTTCGACGTAGGCGGTTGCCGGACGATGGTAGGTGACAGAACTGTTTTGAAGACCGGTGTGTGTGTAGCTCTGACATGGTTCTCAGCGGGCCGCCTGGCTGCCTTACTTTGACAACGTCAATGTCATCATTTTCCGTACGTTCATGGTCCCTCCAAAGCTCACTGGTTTTCTCATAACCACTCTTAGTTTCACCCGTGTCAGTTTTCGACCAACGGCTGGAAGAAGACCCGAAGGTCAACCGCCTCGAAGACTCGATCATTCTCTGGACATCCATTTGCTCGTCAAAGCTTCTGTCAAAAACGCAGCTCATTCTATTCCTCAATAAGTGTGACTTGCTCCGGCGCAAGCTGAAACGAGGTGTCAAAGTCAATCAATATCTTCCTAGCTTCGGCGATCGTCCAAACGAGGTCATTACGGTTGTCAAATGTCCGCCTTCTCATTCGTTATGCCATCCCGTGACTAACTTATCTATTCTGCAGACCTTCGTGAAAAGTTCAAGGATATTCAAAAACAGCACTCGCCAGAACACCGGTCTGTGTATATCTACCCAACAACTGTCACGGTAATTATTCCCTGTCCTTACGAGAGCGACTACTCAACTTGGTCTCGGCTTTGCGAAGGACACAACCGCGACTGCAACGACGCTGGAGACCGTACGCGATGGTGTTCTGCGGGAAAATCTCGCAGCTTCGCAGCTCATATGATCACAGACCCAGAGACGGGCGCCGTCTCGTCTTGGCCGCACACGACCACCCCGAACCCCCCCTGATTTCTTATTCTCCTGCGTATTCGCTCGGTAGAGTGCCCCTTCAACAACTACATTCACCGACCACATTTCCCCCGCCGTAAGCGCGCCGGACATCTGATCGGCAACGATGTCCTCCACCCCACTTGCCTCCCCACACTCCAATATACCCCATTTACCCGCAAAGCACCCGCATGGTCGTCGGCAGTGGCAGCATTTCCGCCTTGATACAGCTTGATATTGCGACGTTGTGGTACCTTGGCTCTTGGGATCCGGGAAGAGTTCGCACCCACAGAAGGTGCTTACCATGGATGGAGGACATTCCTATAAGGGGTCTCCTAGAACTTCTGATACACGATGAGTGTCAGTCGGATGACCTCTTGCTTGCTGCGATCTATCGAATTATCATCTATATGTAATGCGTATGTATGGTATATCTCTCTTGTATTTCCGGTACTGGATGTAATAATGCGGAGTCTTGCGGTGTGAGTTATTTGCGAAGATCAATCGAATCTAGCGTATTCGGTCTCCTGGAGATAGTCTTAGCGTACATAAATAATTGAAGCTGGCTATAATCTGGGACTTGTTGATTATAGTTTCCCAGACGTTGAAGAAATGTGTAGAAAATCTCAAACAGTGACAAATATCTTTCTCTTCAACCGACCACCACAATCCACGACCACCTTCCTATGCAACGCTTACGCGTACGTAGTGCCTCCAATGACGGCTGTTCCACGCACAATGGTTCGATATCGTGGTATCCTTCGAGAAGACCCGTTAAAACCGTGCGGGACACGACGGGTATACGTACATGGCGACGGACGACGTGAAGCTTCGAAAATTGAACTTGAGTGTGGTCGCCTTTCGCTCTTCAGAAGACGCGTCATGCGGTCGCGATTCTCGATCCTGGGCAAACAGGAAGCTGAAGCTGAAGGTCAAGACGGCCACGAGTGATGTGCCCGCGTTACATGTATGGTCGAAGAATGGTGCGTTGCAGGACGCGACCCCTTTCAACCCAGGACCATCGACGCGTTATCGTACGTCGTTCTCCAGGTGAATTGGAATCTACTACCCCATACGGACATTACGAATCTCCCTTTTTCGACGCTCCTTATTATAAAGTGTTCTTCCGGGTTCCCTCGTAAGTGATTAGTGACGCTTTTACGCCGCAGGTCTCCTATTAACCACCATGAAGCCTTCTCAGCTATTGCTCTATCTCCCACAAACCCTCGTCGTGACTTCCCAGGGAACGACAGATTTCGCAGCGGCATGTTACAAAGAACCTCTTCCTGATCTCGTCCCATCCAGCAACAATAGGACCGTTCCTTGGGGCAGTCCAAGCATCAACAACGGCAACTCTATATGTTGTGCGTCCCTGGATGAAGTACGAGCCGGAATCGATGCTATCGATGCCCAACTGTTACAACTTCTGTCGGATAGGTTCGTGGATTCTTTTGTACTATTTCAAATTCATTTGTCTCAGCACAGCCCGCTCCAGAGCAGCCTTCGTCCGTGAAGCCACAAGGTTCAAGCCTATGCGCGACTTGGTCGATGTTCCTGCTAGAGACCGACAAGTGATCGACCGAGCTGTTGGAGGGGCACCAGCGGTGCATCTGCCGCAGACCATAGCGAGAGCCGTCTTCACCGCGATCATCAACACCAGTGTGCCCTTCGAGCTCTGTGTGGTTAGTCTCTTTCTTTAACTGCGATGTCGATCAGGTTCTCATCCCTCTCTTGTTCTAAGTTTGACTCTTTCCACGATAGCGTGGATTAGTCTTCTGAGGGTTCTCCGTCGCTATGTGTGACTGTTTTCGCCGTTTGTTATTACCGCAGTCGAGACTCGACAAAATACAGCGTTCAGAACCCACTGCTCTCCCTGCATACATCACCAGTGTCTTTCAGCCTCAAGAGTTCACCCAGCAGGGTTAACCGATCGCATTGGAGAAGAGGTCACTTTTTGAACCCTTTGCTACGGTCTCTCTCACAAGTGGCGTTTTCGACTTGAAGGTCTCTTGCAGGACTTCGAGAGTCAGCACACGTCGCCTCGAGGAGAGGATGGACAGTGCCTTATGACGTAGGTGCTAACTAATCATTTTTCGCACGATCAGGATTAACTTCGATCCCTGACGTTTGGTTCTGAACTGCAGCATGTTCGAGGATCAGCTGTTAACCATCATCTGGTACAGTAAGCCCTGGTCACGCAGCTGTATTGTCTGGGCAACATTCCTTATTCGTATGCTCAGATGTCGAATACGTGGAGTGCCCTGAGCATACCTCAGGTATTTTCACATTCGTCAAGCTCGGGGTAGTACCTCCCTCTCCAACTCTTTTGATATGAACGTCAAGAAGGTCCTATGCATCCGTAAATGGTGACCGATCCGCGGTGTTTCAACTACTCGACTTATGTAGGCTGGGAAGCCGCGAATCCTCGTCCCATTTCCGACCTTCAACGTGTCCAGCCCGGCTCTCACAAGAATTCCCATACCTGTCACCCTTGTAGACGTTATTGCCCTCGTCTGCTTCTACTCCTTGACTTCAGACCATCATGTTCTCGAAGGTCACCAGTCGCGCCAAGCGTCATTCCGTTCAGGAAATCCCTAACACTCAGAGAACGGAACCGCTACCCAAGCCCGTCGATACGGCGCCTGAACTCCTTCGCTGGAGCGATTTCGCCTATCCTTTTCCTCCAGTCGCTTTCGGCGGCTATGTCAAGTACTACAGGACACATACAGCAGCCCAACAACCACAAGCGCCTACCTTCTGCCCAACCCTCTCCCGACACCCTGAACCCTCACCTTCCCGTCTCGCCCCTGCGACATCTCCTCTGTTCTTCATCCCGCCAAAGCGCCGCCTATCTGTCATTCCTGAAGCCTCCATGGAGTCCATGACCCCGAGAAAATCACGCAACCTCTCCATTACGACTAGCAACAGCCCCACTATGTCACTTCGACGCAGGAGGCGACGATTACTCCGGACCCCGAGTATTGAGCGGGACTTTGCCGTCCATGCTCGACACCTGTTCGCCCCAAGCATCTCATCGAGCGAGAGCGAATCCAGCACAGGCTCATCGCTATCACACACCAGCACCGGATTCACACATTCACCATCGCCCTCATCGGACGGCAGTTCCCAATGCGATTCAAGCCAATCCGACTTTACCTACTCCGGGTACCCGATAACACCAACGACGAGTATCGAGGGAGAGATTGAGCGTGTGGATATTTTTGGAGAGGCCCAGATGGATACCGATCTGCCTCAGTTGGAGTTGGAGTTCGGGTGCTCTACATCATTCGACCTTATGCCGAAACGGCCGGAGAGCTGGTCGTCCTTCAGTACTGCCATGAGCTCGTTCAGTGATTGAAGCAGGCAAGGACAGGACCTGCGTTGCCATCCCCGTCGTATCAACCCTTCATTTCACTCCACCATTGTCCTGCATATGGCCCTTCACGTCATTGGATAGCATTTCCGCCATGCTTATATTACCGATCGAACTTAAAGTGTATTACCACCCTTCTACTTACCTTCTTCTGAGCTTTCTTCCATCACTGACATGTCTTATTAGTACATCCTATTGTTCTTCACTGCCATGACTGTGTGATGGAAATCAGGACACTGCAGTGGGTCGCTCCTTAACACCCTTATTGCTTCATGCACTGCCTACTAGCCTCTTGCTTTGCTTCGGTCGACGGAGTTCAGTTGAAACTTTTGCACTTGATTTTCCTCATGAACACATCGACAGCGCGTAACGACGGACACGCAGGCCATCCACGGGCAAATTCCGCACTGGCGATCCTGCCCTGAAAGGATGAGACGGAACAGTTAACTGAAAAAGCTGGCAATCGATTTGGACACTGATCCTGCATTCGACGCCTGATTTCCACCTTTAGCTCGATGGACACCATATCCCTAAGCCAGACGGGGACCTTCGGGATATCCGCCTCGAATCACTCCTCAAGAAAGATGAAACACGATGCAACGGGTGGAAGGGCGCAGTGCAGAATCTATAAATCTTCGTGAGCCTTATCGTCGTTCTGCAACATTAGTATATGTCACTGTGAATCTCTTTTTCGTTCCGGGGTTACCGTTTTTTTAGCTGAATTCTACAAAAATCTTCAATCAAAGACAGCCAACACGACGGCTCCCCTTCTCTCAAATCGTGTCTCGAGCCGAGCCGTCAGCAGGTGTAGTCCCCAGGCGTTTCGGCTCCCTATCGAATCCCATCGATTTCGACTCTCCTCCATCCTCTATGCATCAAAATGTAGTGGTCCCTTAGTCTCATTCGCAGCACATAATTGTCCTCTTGGAGCTATATCCCTCCAAGGATTCGGGAATACCGAAAGTATGGAACGTCAATCCAAAGGAGGCTATGACGGTCGCGCTCAGCTGATCAGAGGTACTCGAGAAATGGCATGTTCCGGCTGCATTCAACCTCACAGCTCTTCCTCTACTTTTCCTAGGCGATTTCATTCTTTTAGCGGGCATCATTAACTTCTTGTCGACTCTCAACATCCTCGCGGCGATGCTCTTCATAGTCCTGATCGGTTTTGCCTTGGTTTTCCTGGTCCTCCTCACTGCCTTGCACGGATATGGCCCGTGATCGCCTTGCGCACCGTCATGGCTTTCTGCTGCGTGGTCCATCGAAGACCAGTCTATTAGCGATACTCTACCTCAATGAGTGCTGGTTAGTGGTAGTCGTTGTCTTGCTGCTCTCGGATAGGCGGCGTTCCGTCATTTTAGGCGCCCGTGCAGGCCATCATGACAAACGGCGTACTGCCATGTTTCCAGCAGCAACTGAACACTTCTGATTTACGAAGATTGCCTCCTCTATCTACGACAGATGCCACCCTCTGGCCGTGGGGTTTCGTTGTTCTCCAGAAGAACTCGACGAGAGTGAATGTCGTGTTGGGGGGCGCAATAAAATAGAATCACCTCTTTCGCGATTCACCCATGGTCATTGACAATTGCCCCAACGCCAAATCATAGACCATCCAAAAGGCGGACTCTATTAATGCTACGACATGTATGTATGCTGCCGGTGAGAAGGTAGTAAAATAGGAAATGGAAATCGTAGCGCTGGTCAGATGCATGTAAATCAATGGTGAGCAATCACCCAAAAACCCAAAGATGCTAAACGGAAAAAAGTCGACACCGAGAATACGTGGTCCGTCACGAATATCCATCTAATACTTCGAAGCGGGACCCTCCTTCCCTGACTCGGCAGTCGAGTCCGATGGTCCAGTGCTTTCCAAGGTTTTCTTCACCAGAGGAGCGATTGCCTTCCGCGTCGCCTGAGCGTTGCCTTGCTTATACACCTTGACTTTCGCCTTCGGAGGGAGGTGGCTAGACTTCTCCACGTCAAACTTTTTGTGCTTCTTCACCTCGATTTCGGTATCCGCCTCGAGACTTGCGAATAGGCGGTTTGCGAGGGTGTCTATGGTCAGACCTTTCGCAGAGATTTGTTCCATCTCAGTTTCCTGGAGGATAATCCAAGCCATCTCACGTTTGTGCTTGCCGTGCTTCCCACTTTTCCCTAGCATCTTCCCTTTCGTATCACGGAATGTCGTTAAAACGCCGAGGATTGTGAGCCCTCTTCGTCGCATCCACTCGACCGCGTCCTTTTCCAGACGGCCATCTGATCCCCAAGCTTTGAGACGAGCTGGAACAGTAGATAAGCCAACTTTGATTGCAGGTTGGC
The DNA here is from genome assembly GCA_027627235.1 of Agrocybe chaxingu. Lineage (NCBI taxonomy): Eukaryota > Fungi > Basidiomycota > Agaricomycetes > Agaricales > Agrocybaceae > Agrocybe > Agrocybe chaxingu. The sequence continues at coordinate 3,432 of JANKHO010001148.1, read as the reverse complement.
TGGGGACCCAAGGCAAGGGATGCGTATACTCCTTGTAGTCGCGTCGGAGCAGGTCGAAGCCGCCTAGATGCGATACGTCCGTCTTCTTAAGGGTGAGAGTACTCACCAGGTCTTTGATGGCCTGTGCATCGTACAGCGCATCTGGATCTGGGTTATCGATAGGCGATAGAGCTGAGAGTGGCGGTATGGAATTGGAGATGGTTGACTTTGTGGCGACGAATAGTGCGGAGCTCCGATCGACATCAGTGGCTTTGCCTCCAGGCTTCAACCCGTCTGTGTCTAACAACACAGCTGTCAGGAGGAGCGTGCAGAGCTCGGCAGGCGGTTCTGGCGGTAAGAGAGCTGCGACGAGAGACGCAGAGCTACCACATGGTGAGATCGTGCGCGGGTTGGCGTTCAGATAGAATCCTTCGTCATGATGGTGGTCGATAATGGCGACAACCTCTGCGTTAGGGTCGTAAGTTGGACCCAGGCGGTTGTGATCCACGAGGGCGAACTTCTGTGGCCTGAAGTCAGCCAGTTCAGTGAGCGTGAGCAATGCGTCCTCGCTCAACCCTGCCATCTTGAGCGCATGGAGGTTTTCCGCCCGCAGACTGAGATCTGCGCGTTCCATTGGTAGCAGCGGTACCGACAACACCTTGTCGACCTCTGAGAGTATCCAGGCATATGCGATTGAACTCGCAAGCGTGTCGAGGTCTGCAAACGACTCAGTAAGACGCTCAAGTGAACTCAAAGACCACACACCGCCGGCCTCGTTGCCCATAACCACTGTCCACGCTGCTGCCTTCGTTGGATCCTCTTTCACATCCTTCAGATAGCTAGCCTTGGCATCAGTCAGAAATTGGTTGAGCGAGGGCGCGTTCATCATTGAATCGGGGGACTGAGCTGGCTGGTAGGCCTCGGTGAGCCTCAAAGCGACAGAAAGGCGACGCAAAGGGTTCTTCTTGACCATGTTTGCTGATCGACGATTGAAAGCACCGATGGTTGCTGCAGCGGCAAGGAGTAAGATCGGGCTTTTGTATCGCGACCCTAGGACCCTTGAAACGATTGAGAAACGTATTTTGACCACCAAGAGGACAGGACGTTGGGTCCAGAACGCCTGGGGTGGCCTTGTGGACCGTGGCGGGCAACGGCAAGTGTGCTGGGCTTCAGTTATTCACTTCAAATGTTCAAATGGTGCACGTGAAGGGGTTATAAGACGGCCAAGAATAAAATGCAGGGTTCGCCCCTTGAGTGCACATCATAATGTCACGAAAATAAATAATCTCCATCAGCTCTAAAGTTAAGAATATAATCAAGACAATGCGGAGAATAGCCTCAGCCTAGTTACAAACTTCTATCTTCCCGACATCCAAGTTGATACCAAACTTCTTGTTTGAACACCTTGCTCGCCGCTGTAGGCAGTCAACACCCTCTCTGTAGCCAGTTCGTCAATGAGCTTGATATTCTTCGGTACCGCCGTATTGGATAGGGAAGTATAAGAGGGCGTGGAAACAATGAGTTGACGGCTACACTGGAGGAAGGGAAGAAATGAGTAACGGATACGCACTGCACCGAAACGCACTTACAAGTTTGATACCCCACCACGCACGGACAGATATGCCAAGAGGGATGGTATCTTCATCTTCACGGTCGTTCATGTCGATAACAACTAGGAACATCTTGAGGGCAAGAGGTACATCTCCCGCTGTGTAGGCCGTTTCTGCGTACTGCAGGAAGGCGAAGGGGTTCTGGGGAGTGAGAAGAAGTACGTGTGCCAGTGCTTGTAAGGCAGAGTTGTATCTGGCCAGAACTTGTGAGTGGCGGGATGAGATAAAGCGCAAGGCACATACTGGTTGCATGACGCATAAACATCTGCGAGTTCCAACCATCCCTCAGCATCCGTATAGAACGTATCCAAGAATTCGTTCAACTCTTCCACCGCCTTTTCAATCCGTCCTATCCGCCTCAGAACAGATACCCGTCGTTTCCAGACAGCCTGCAAGACGTGTCACTAGGCCGCCATTATAGAGAAACGCATAGTACGAGTCACTCACAGCATTCGAAGGGTCCATATTCATGAGCTCGTCATAGTAGTTCAACACCGTGCTCGGCGATTCAGTTGCTTCCATCCTGATACCATTGAGGACATCAACTCGGGGCGAGTCTGGGAAGCGTTCGCCGAGTTGCTTCAGGCATTGCTAGTTCGCAACCTTTCGTCAATGTCAAAGCGCGCACTTCAGCTGTCCTAATGGCGAACTTACATCGGTTACATCCAGTCGCCCTACATCAATCGAAGCCAGGGTGAGTTGCTCGAGAAATGCCCAGCCTAAAATGCAGAACTTGTGTCAGTGACGTGTATCATGGTTCCAGCGAGCTATTCACCATCGTCGCCGAGATTTGACGTTCTTCCTGACTTGAGAACAACGACACCTTGTCGGAATACCTCCCGTGAGTCTCTTGTATTGTTTGTGCGATAAGACGCGAGCTTTTCTAGAGCGGACTGCAGGGACATGATGGATGTTGAGCAAAGATGGATCCGGTTAGGGCGGGCCGTAAGAGAGCACAGTTCCCCTGAACCACGTGCGAGATTTGTGTGGCGCATGTGTTACATTGGGCTTTCCCCTGTTGTGACCTTATTGTGCTTGTTGAATTTTGAAACGCATGTGGTAAGGTAGACGACCTTCATAAAGAACTAAGATGACTAAGCGTGACAACGCGTACTTATTCACACAATAAATGCGGCGCGTCCTAAAATTCGGTCCAAAGTGTGATACTGGGGATGTCTGGGCTTGTCCGTGATGTCCTCGAACACCACTGGTGTGGGAACCGACTTTATGTGCGGTCAAAAAGGCGTGATAGGGGTGTTAAACTTTATATACACGATTTTTTTGTGTCAATAAAGTTCAAATAAAGTTACAATAAAATCTTCCTTTCCCATGCCCATAATTTTCCGAAAATCGTCACCTTTGAGGTAATTAGTAATGACTAAATTTACCTGTCCTTTTGTTGCTCCGGAAAAGACAATAAAAGCGTGGAGTTTGGGACAACAAAAAGGATTGACATAAAGGGTTCGGGGATACTATAAAAGGAAAGCCCGAACCTTCTTTTTGACTCTCGATGAGATGGTAAACAACCATGGAGAGGTTGCAGTTATGATCGAGTACGACGAACGCACGGGAGAGCTTTGTGTGGCAGGATACACCGTTCCACAAGGAGGTGATCACTTTGAGAAAGATGAGTTGCGCAATGCCTACTTGGCGCAGGGCGTAAAGGAATCAGAGATAGAGGACCTTGATAGGGAAAAAGTGCATCAGTACCTTATGGATGGGTACCGGGCGACATTCGCACAAATNACCGAAGAGGAACCTGGACCTACTACTTTGAGTTCCTTTGCAGGCAAGAAGTATAAGCCGTCGCTCAGAAGGTTAGGCCGGTATACCAAGAGCTCCC